>JANHMN010000019.1:807802-819055 GCA_030674055.1 Rhabdomys pumilio | reverse complement strand
GAGGTGACTCAGGCCTCATGCTGGCTGCCAGAGCAGGCTCTTCCTTTCTGTTTTTAACTTCTCCTGACCACTTAGCTGGGTCTGAAGGAAAGGTTTCCTCTGAGGATTTGATTCTTTCAGTTCAGATGTCTCTATTCAAGGTCCCTGTGGGTTCCAGACTCACTGTTATCTTTTCAAACAAGGATGCTTGTTCCCAAAAGTCCTTGAACCTCTGAACTCAGATGCTGTAGGGGTTTTGGGAACTTGCCTTTTCTTTCCTCGAAGCTCCTCAGTCAAGCTTTAGAAACTGTGAACAGCTTGTCTGCCATGGTGAGTCAGGGATTCTCTGTTGGAATGGTGTGTCTGAGAGTCAAATTTGCCAATGGAAAAACAGAGATCTGAAAAAAAAAATGTCCTTGCCTCCAATTCCCCTCTGTAGGGATAATGGAGAGAGATGTGTTCTGTCCTGAGAAGGTATCTGGGGAGTCACTAGGGGTTGGACAGGTCCAGGACCTCTGTAACATTACTACTCTCTGCCTAATTTACATCCTGGACGGTGGAACTCAAGAGGCAGGGTAGTATTGGGGTTGGAGCCCAGACCCAGCAAAAGGTCACGTGCTCTGCCTGCTTCCTGATTAGAGGCAGGGCCGAAGGGGAACCGATCCAACCATACCTTCTGCTAGACCTGCGTTTCTCAATCTGTGGGCCATGACCCCTTTGGGGAGGGGGGTCGAATGACCCTTTCATAGGGGTCACGTATCAGATCTCCTGCATATCATATGTTTGCATTCTGCTTCATAACAGTAGCAAAACTACAGTTATGAAGTAGCAACAATAGTAATTTTGTGGTTGGGGGTCACTACACACTGAGAAACTGTATCAAAGGGTTGGAGCATCAGGAAGGGTGAGAACCACTGGACTAGACCTTAGGTCAGACCTGGGCTCCAGCTGCTACAATCTGGAGCTTAGCACCAGCCTGTCCATTCAGAAGCCCTTGGGAAGTTCACCCCATCGTGGGCCCCACAGAGTGCAACTCTACCCAGGATGGTACATTCTGGAGTTCCAGGAAAAACAAAATCCATTTCCCTATTCCTATTCCCACTCTGGTGTCCAATTGAGACCTTTCAGAGAAGCCTGTGAGGATGTATCTCCAATCTTTGTTGCGTTCTTTCTGTCTCTGCCTAGTTGTCTTCCTTCCAGCTACTAAAGCTGCATATAGTTATGCTCTGAGCCCTACTCTGTTCTCATTAACTGGAAAGCTATGCTGGGCGCTGGGTCATGTGACTCTGTGTAGCGATGTCATAGGCCTCACCAAATGGAAGGCAGGCTCTGGTCAGGGAGACTTGGAGGCAGCAGCTGATAGGGCTAGGGGCTTTGACTGCCCCCACTCGACACTGTGAGGTTGTCGAACATGGTAATCTCTGCCAACCGGGTCTGATTTACACAGTCTCTCCTTGCTGCTCTTAGCTTCGGGTTCTGCCAGTTACTAAGCAGGGCGTTGAAGTTTTCTACAAAACTATGAATGTATCTGTCCCCTTCAGATTTGCAACCTCATTTTCTGTATTTGGAGACTACTGCATGAAAAGGGACTCAGTCACATTTTCCTGTAGAACAGCTGCCCAAGTGCATCATGCCCCCTATTTCTCAGGGGTCATCACCTAGGTGGTGATGTATGCCCGCTCTGCTTCCCACCTGTGTGATGATGCCCGCTCTGCCCCGTCCTCCTCTTGTTCACACCTCCTCCTCACACCTTTTTGTCAGGACATGTGTCCTGCCCGACACAGTCTCACAACCCTCACCTTTTAGCTGAAACATGGCTCTTTGCATTCTAATCAACAACATGGCTTAAGGGCATAGCTCTTGTTCCTTTTTCCCACATTCTCTGTTCCTTGGTCTTTCGAGTTGATTACTCTTATTCCATGTGTATCATCCTCTTGGATCTGACTAGTTATAAATTATGATTCTCTCAGTGGTTACCCTTGGGGTTCGGTCACAACAGCTTTAGTTTGGTGTAAATCACCCTGTCATCTCAGGCCAGATCCCCTAAGGACCGTGGACTCTTCAGCGATATTTTCCAAACATTTCCAGGGCGCTAGTGTTCTCAACTTTGTTTTAATTTTGTCATTCCCTCTGAGGTTTGCTTCTGCTTGCCTCCCTTCTTCACTCTCAAGCCTACTTCTGGGACCCACTTCCTCCTTCAGAGCCGGTTATTGGTAATGACACAGTGGTCTCTTCATAGCTGTTTCTCTCTTACCTTCTATTTTAGTCAGGGTTTGTATTCTGGCACAAAACATCATGACCAAGAAGCAAGTTGGGAAGGAAAGGGTTTATTCAGCTTACACTTCCACATTGCTGTTCATCACCAAAGGAAGTCAGGACAGGAACTCACACAGGGCAGGACCTTGGAGGCAGGAGCTGATGCAGAGGCCATGGGGGGATGTTACTTACTGACTTGCATTCCCTGGCTTGCTCAGCCTGCTTTCTTATAGAACCCAGGACTACCAGCCCAGGGATGGCACCACCCACAATGGGCCATCTCTCCACCCTTGATCACTAATTGAGAAAATGCCTTACAGCTGGATCTCATGGAGGCATTTCCTCAAAGGAAGCTCCTTTCTCTGTGATAACTCCAGCTTGTGTCAAGTTGACACACAAAACCAGACAATATACCTTCCTTGTTGATTTTCATTTTGTAGTCCTTGGCATTTCCTTCCTCCTTCTCTTCTTCCCTCCCTCTTCTTCCTCCCTCCCTCTCTCCTTCCCTCCCTCCCTTTGTTTCTCCCTCCTTTGCTCCCTCCCTTCCTCCCTCTCTCCCTCCTTCTCTTTTCCCCCTGTGATACTGAGGATTAAACACAGGGTTTCAGAAAATGGTAGGTGATACACTATGACTGTGCTGTGTTCCCAGCCTTCTCTTTTTATTAAGAAAACAAAGCAAAACCTTTTAAGCTATCAAGACCTGAATTACATTCCCTAGGTCTCACGTGGTAGAAGCAGAGAATGGACTCCTGTAAGTCGTCCTCTGACCTTCACATGCGTGCCATGGATTGTGCACACACACAGGGAGGGATATACAAATACACATCCAAGATAAATAAATAAAGATTAATAATATGAAAAATCAAGACAAGTTTTCCAAGGCTGGTCTTGAACTCACCTGTAGCTCAAGCAGGTCTTGAGAATCTGATCCTCTCTCTTTGCCTTTTCAAATACCTGGATCGAGAGGCCTGCACCACCAGTATTTGAACCAAGCATCACCAAATCTGGGTTCCTGGTCTTTTCCGTTAAAAGTGTTCTTGTAGCTGGGCAGTGGTGGTGCACGCTTTTAATCCCAGCACTTGGGAGGCAGAGGCAGGCGTATTTCTGAGTTCGAGGCTAGCCTGGTCTACAGAGTGAGTTCCAGGACAGCCAGGGCTATACAGAGAAACCCTGTCTCAAAAAACCAAAAAAAAAAAAAAAAAAAAGTTCTTGTGATGGGTGTGAAACCTTAGGTTCACCCATGTCATCCACAAGGAATAATGATATTTACACTTAGGGTAGGAAATTCTTGGTGAGCAAATCACCAAGGACTCTAGAAGGGTTAGATTTGGGTATCCCCCTCAGTTCCTACCTGGAGCATCTCTGACACTTGTCCTGGACTCTACCTTCCTCTGTTCTGGTCCTCCTGGTCCTCTACTCCTTGGTGCTTAGACTTCGATCTCCCCTCTGTGGTTCAGCCTCCAGTTTTGTTGTCCAGGCTCTTGGTCTGCCTCAGGGCTCAAGGTCCTCTAGTCAGCTCATCATCCTTGTCTTCCTTGTCTTTCAGGCCTCAGTCCTTAGCATTTCCATTGCTTTAGGGAGTCTCCGTTGTTTTCGAGTGGACACTTTGAAGTAGTTCCCCTAGCTTTTCTAGTTCTGACAGGTGAGCTGGTCAGCCTCTGTAGACAGGACCTGCACCTATGGAACCTTGGGTTGGTTAGTGCTGTGTAGTGAATTCCATTTGGCCCCTGTGTACATGTGCATGCATATGTACATACCAACGTGACTATGTGCATGTGCACATGCTTAAATGATCGGTGTGCGGGTATAATGGGTTTGCCCATGTGATCCACTGTGCTTCCAGTGAACCCTATTTTCTCTCCAGATGCCCTGGCTGAGCATGCAGGATACCACTGGGCATTGTCTCAGCCCATAGATGTGTTCTAGAGACTTAAGAACAGCGTAGACAGAAAGAAGTGGGCTGCGCTGACTGTGGTGGGTGACAGTCCCATTGTCCTCTCCAGGGGACCGAATCTCACAGTGACAGAAGGCTCTCTTGGTCTCTCGGAGATAGATGCAGCAAGGGATGTAGCTTCAGTTTGAGAGGCTCTGCAGCTGTCTGCTGAGCCTGGTGTGTGCTGCAACTCCAGAGAGAAACATGTCTTGCATCTTTACAACATTGTAGCAGAACCCTGCAGTCAAGGCTTGGCTCTTCAGCAGACCTTCTGCTCTCTCCTTACGTACTGCACAAACATTTATTTAATTTAAAGCTTTTTAAGGCAATGCCTTCAAAACACAAAAGCCTAGAAGCAGGCTTCTGCTTGGCAAGACAGATCATTCTAATTTGAGCGGAAGCTGCTCATCCCGCTCTCTCTGAAGGAGTAGCGGCTGACAAGGACAGGCCGTGCATTTGTATCACATTCTGAGAGTGCTCTTAGGTCTCTGGGGGAGAAGGACCCATGAAATATTCAGAACATAAGTGGATAAAGCATACGGGACCTAGGTGTGTACAAGGGCAAACTCTAGGTCCCTTGAAAGCTTCTGAGGCAGAGAATGTGCTGGAAGGGATGACCAAGCTCTCCATTCCTACCTAGAACATGTATGAGGAGGACTAGAAACTGACTGCAATAGATACATAGATACCAGGGGTGGGCTGCTGCTTTGCAGATGGGGCGGGGACCTACCCCATCCATGCCTGCTAGGACCACAGCAAATAGTTTCAGACCCTTTCCCTGTGTCACCATGTCACGGCAGATCTAGGTTCAGATGCTCTATGTAGTCATCTACTGTCAGTCCATGTGCAGTGCTGATAGCCAGGGGTGCTAAGCTGAGGCGGAGTCTAGAGAACTGTCATGCCCTGAAGAGTGTGCATCTCTGCATCTTCTGGGCAGATGTCAAACTATTGCTCCCAGAGTTAGCTCCATCATTTGTAGCATCTCGTAAAGGGAAAAATCCATTAAAGGGGAAGATGAGCATATTTTGGAAAATAGTGCGGCATGGTTTTCTGTTTCTGTTTTTATATGCCACTTTTGCTAGTGAGTACACAAGCCCACAAGAAAGCCTGGCATACAATGTGAGGTGTCCATCATACCGATAGACATATATTCATGGGCAGCTTTTTATAGAAACATACAAAGCCCGGGGGCTTTTAGTTATCATCTACCTGCTCTGTGAGGCAAGAAAGCTGACTCAAGACCAAGGAACTCAGGGCATCTATATGAGTAGGGCACATGTTTCTGCCAGGTTTGCCGTTGCATTCCAAGAGGTCATGTCCTGTCTAGATTCAGACTTCTCTGAAGTGGAAACTTTTGGTTTCTTTTGAAGACTTAGTTATGCCATGTGATGTTTTTCTGGAAGTTCCCTGATGAAAGGGCATATGATGTTTTGCTGGAGCAGACACTTGAAAGGTGAGTGATGTTTGAAAAGAGTGTAAGGATAACACAACGGAGGTGGGTGAGTGGGGGCACACCCTCATAGAAGCAGGAGGAAGGGAAATGGGGTAGGGAGTGTCTGGAGGGGGAAACGGGGAAAGGGGATAACAGCTGAAAGGTAAATAAATAAAATACCCAACAAAACAAAACAAACAAACAACAAAGAAGAAAAACCCAACAGACAGTAGACAGTGCTCTGGTATTGGTTCGCCTTGCAACTCTTTGCTGGTCATTGTTAGGCTTCACTGAGGCTGGTCTTCCATGACCACACTGTTGCATTGGTTCGCCTTGCTTTCTTTGCTGATCTTCATGTGTCATAACTTCCTAGAGAGAAAAAAAAACCACACCAAAGTGTGGGAAAATATGGCTGGGGAACCCAGGGTTCCTCCGGCCATGCTGTGGGTAGTCGGCTGGGAACGATCTCCAGCTGGAAGTTAGGCCCGGCTGTTCATTAACTAAAAGCCTCTCCACAGTTCCTCACGGCGCGGCCCCAACACAGGAGGAAGTTCTTGGGTTTCCAAAACCGGTTTATTGGCATGGTGGAAGGTGGATGGATCTGGATTCATACCCCACAAAAACCAAGGCCACGTCTGAGTGAAAAAGGGAAGAGAGAAAAAAGGGGGGGGGACTGGAGAGGAATGCTTAGTTGGCTCCACCCTCTGTTCTTCAGGTACCTCATTAGTATGTAAATCTCTCAAGGGCCTGGGGGCTGTTTATCATGCCCACCTGTGTACTGTGACTGAATGGTAAAGGTAGAACGGAGATTAGGCCTCATGTCAGGAGCCTGGGTTCTGGGGACATGGCCGAACCCACAGCCCAAGAACCAGGATACCTTTCCATGGCCCAACACCAAAGAACATCTGGTGGTATTCTGGCTGCTTCTTGCCACTTCCGTGGACTCGTGCTGATTAGCAAAGCCTCATGGTTTCTTCTGGATCCAGATGCTGCTGATTCAGGTTTGGTGTTTTGCTAGAAGATTGGACTTCTGACCATGAAGATTGAAATTGCCTCAAAGAACTACTTCTAAACAGGTCCACAAACCCCATTTCCCATTAACCTTTCTTTTTTCCCTTACCTCTGGTGGGTGGTGGGCTAAAAGAAAGGTTGAAGCATTAAAGAACCGTAGTTAAAATAGGTTTAAAAAAATCTAAGCCTCTATATCTCCCTCCATGGTTCTTTTTCTTCAGACCATCTTGTAGCTATGTCACAAAGCCACAGCCTATCATACCAATATGGAGCATGTGCCCCATTCACCTATATCCCAAGAGCACCTCTTGATCAACATCAGATGCAGGACCAATCCTAGAGCTTCTTGCTTGGAGGAAGGAGTTGGTAACTGAAGGTTGTGACTTTGCTTGAAATCCCTGTCTTTCTCCACTTCTGAGTCCTCACCACTCACTGAGTTTGCTCCATCCCCAGCTGTGTCCCTATCCCCTCAGAGCTACCTCCCTCATTTACAGCATCACATAGAGGGGGAAATCAATGAGGGGAAGACAAGACAAGTGCATTTTGGGAAATAACATGCACAATTTGTGTGGTGAGTGCTGGATAACAAACCCTGGATGGGAGGAAATGGCTGAACCAGGCTTTATCCTCCCTCTGACCTTACAAAGATACAAACATGGCCATCTTTGTCCAGTTACAAGTGTAACTGCCTTAATACAAATGTGGCCATCTTTGTCCAGTTATATGTGTAACTGCCTTAGGGAAGGACCTATAATCATCCCCAAGTCACTGCTACAGCAAGAGAGGTTGTATCACTAATCTTATAGGATATTGATACTTTCCTAGAGACAGGAATAGCTGAAGAAAATGTAGGCTTTTTTTTTTCTTTTTTAAAAACTCATGTGTGGGAACCAGCTCAGGATGGGGTCCCACAAAATCTCTGGCTTGGCAGAGGACAGGGTGTGAACAGCCATTGTCTCTGCCGCTGCCCCTGCCCGCGGGTGGTCCAGGGTGGAGTGCCAGCAGGGAAGGTCCGCTGCTGCCTGTCGCCCTCTCTGCAGCAGACAGAGGAGAACCCCAAAGGTACTTTGGGAAAGCCGGCTCTTCTGAAGTGTTACAGATCTTTGCTAAGCCGTGAGGTGCCGGCTGGGAGGGGGGAAGAGAGTAGATCTCTTGTCCAGTGTTAACAGCTCTCGCTGAGTTGGTGAGCCCCGCCCCGCCCCCCCCAAGATGGTAAGGAGGGGAGGATCCACGACAGAAGCTCTCGGACAACGGGATGATTCTTGCGCGCCTTTACATCTCAATTAAGCTCAATATATATAGTTTGGGGTGGGTTAAGGTTTTAGCAGTAGGTGATCCCATTGGCTTGGTCTGAGATTTTGGGGATGCCTCATCTGCATGTGGGGAGAGCCTGGGGCACTATTCCTATGTAACCCGATGGCCATAGACCTCTCTCTGTGGGAGGGGCTGTGAAGGGTGGAAGCTGAGAGAGCCAGGGGCCCAGGAACAGAGTTGAGCACCTTCCGTCTCAGGGGGTCTTCAGGGTTCAAAAGCTCATTCAACCAGGCACCCAGCTGTCTCTCATAGCTCAGCGCCCTACACTCATGAGCTCTAGCTCTCATATCTCTTTTGGATTCCAAAGGTGGTCTGACCTTCCCTCGGGAACCATCAGGATTTGCAGGTTGGGGGCTGAAGAGATGGTTCAGAGGCTAAAAGTATGTGCTGCTCTTGCAGAAGACCTGAATTTGACTCCCAGCACTCAAGTCTAGTGTCTCACAACAGCCTGCAGTTCTAGCTCTATGGGTATCTAACGTCTCTGGCTTCTATAGGCACCCATATTTACATGCACTTACCCACATACAGAGTCTCACATACACATAATTAAAAATAATAAAATAAGCTGGCATTAAACACCTTTAATCCCAGAACTCAGGAGATGGAGGCAGGTAGGTGGATCTTTGTGAGTTTGACGCCAGCCTGGTCTACAGAATGGGTTCTAAGACAGCCAAGGCTATACAGAGAGACACTGTCTCAAAACAGAAAAATAAATCATACAAACAAAAATCTGTGGTTTTATGAGGCCAAGGCTCTGTGGTGAAGACCTGGCAGAGAGGGTGGGGTGGGGTACCAGAGGAGTTTCCTAGTCCTGCCACATCAGACCTGTCCCAAAGTCCAACCATTTCTGTCACCATGACTTCCTGAGAGAAATAACACCACGTGCTCATAAGAAAGACTTGTGTAGCAAAAATTATGGTTTCTTTAAAAACCCAGTTATGTTATGTGAATATATTTTTGTTTTAATTCCAGATGTGGGGGTAAGAAGCTGCTTCACAGCAGGTGATTATGATTTGCCTCGTGCACTAGAAGAGGTGTGATTTTTGCCAGCTGCAGATAGTCTAATTCTGGGAGTCTGGACAGGGTGTAAATGGGAGAGCTCTGAGGGGGTCTGTGGTGGCTGCTGCTCCCTCTGTGACTCTCCCTGGGGATCCCCCTGCCCACAGCCCCTGTAGCTCCCCTTGCCTGCTCCCCTTGTGGCTCCCCTTCTGCTCCCCCTGCTGCTGCTGGTTTGTCCAGCTGCTGCTTTTGCTGTTGCTGATTTGCTAGACTGCTGGATATTCTGATGACAACAATGGAAGATTGGATTTGCTCCAAGGAACCCAACACTCCTAATCAGCAGGAAATAGCCTATAGAGGTCTATGCCCCCTTTCCCCTCTAACCCTCTTTTCCTTCTACCTAGAGTTGGGGTGGTGGTGGAAAGGATCAGGGTGGAATAAGCGTTGGAAGAGAGGAAGAGGTATAGAATAAGGTACAGAATAAAATAGTAAACAAGACAAAGAAAAACACCAACAGACTTGTTCAAGAATGTTTTTTAGCAACTTCATTCATAGTAGCCTAGTACTGAAAAACACCCAAAAGTTCATTGATAAATGAGCAGGTAACAATGTTAAGATAAAGGGAATGGAACTGATTCAAGCCATACACAATGAATTTCAGAATTATCACCTCTGGTCCAAAAGAGGTCAGACAGATGCAGTCCTTCCGTACACATAAACACTAAGCCCTGCAAGTGTCCACAGTGCTGGAAGCACATGGTGTCTGTCTAGGGACATGGGAGGACATAAAGGAGGACCACCAGGGGCAGGAGGAAACTTTGGGTGATGGATGTATTTCTTATTTGCATTGTGAAGATGGTTTCATGTAGAGTCATCACACTGTAAAGTTTGGCTTATGTGCAGTTCATATGTGTCAGCAGTGCATTGGGAAAGCAGAGAGGAAAAACAGCCCCAAACAAGTCAGAGTAGACTTAATCCATTTAAAATCTATTTATTTAAACATTTATTTATTTTGAGACAGCCTCACTATGTCCCTTGTGCCTGGGTTTTGAGAGCTGCTTGTTTGCTTTTAAATATAATTTACAAGCAAGAAAATGCATCCATCTATCCATCTGTGCATCTGTGCATCCAGCCATGCATCCATGTATCTTTGCATCCATCCATCCATTCATCTTTTCCATTCATGCATCCATTTATCCATCTGTCCATCCATGCATCCACCCATCCATCCACTCACCATCCATCCATTTATGTATCCATTTATCCATTCATCCATCTGTCCATTCATCCATGCATCCATCCATGCATGCATCCATCTGTCCATCCATACAGCATGGGGATCTCAGTAGTCTACACCATGCTCTACTCTTGCAAATAGCATCTTTACTCCTTGGATGTCTTCCCCTCACCCATTGGGCAATAGTGTCTTCCCACTCCAATTTCCAGTTTCTAACTTCAAGGTTTCTTGCTGCCTTCTTTCTTTCTTTCTTTCTTTCTTTCTTTCTTTCTTTCTTTCTTCTCCCTCCTTCCCCTGAGACAGGGTTTTTCTCTGTTTTTGCTGTCCTGGAACTTACTCTATAGACCAGGCTGGCCTCAAACTCGTAGAGATCCACCTGCCTCTGCCTCCTGCATGCTGGGATTAAAGACATATGCCACCACCACCACCTGGTTTACTTCAAGCTTTCTTTATGTCACATGAAATGTATATTTGTTTGGGTTTGACCTCTTTCATTTACTCCGATCTCTGGGTATCATGTGTGGCCTACTTATACCTGAGATGGTTGAGTAGTCTTTTGTACTGTGGATGAACTCTATTCGAGTGTCCACACTCCTGTTGCTGAATGCGGACACTACCCAGGTTCCTAATACTTGAGGAAGACTGCTGTGAGCATGTTGTCAAGGCTTTCTGTGGGCAGAAGCATCTGCTTCTTTGGGGGCGGCAATTGCCTTGGGGTAGAAGTGCTAAGCTATGGGGTCGAAATAATGTCAAGCTTTGCTGGAAACTCTCAAAACATTTTGTGCAGTGTCTGTGCCTCTTTGCCACCACCAAGGTATGAGAGTTCCCATTGTTGTAAATCTTTGCCTAAGCTTAGTCTTATCAGTTTCTAGTTTTAGTTATCCAGGGTGGTGAGTGGAATTTTCCCAGATAAGTAAGAGTGCTTTTTGTGTGACTTTTTATAGGTTTATTGAGTGTCAGATCCAATGCTCATGTGCGTGTGCACATGCTCTCTCTCTCTCTCTCTCTCTCTCTCTCTCTCTCTCTCTCTCACACACACACACACACACACACACACACTCACAGACACACACAGACAGACACACAGATACA
>JANHMN010000019.1:716433-801274 GCA_030674055.1 Rhabdomys pumilio | reverse complement strand
GAGAGAGAGAGAGAGAGAGAGAGAGAGAGAGAGAGAGAGAGAGAGAGAGAGAAGCAAGTTCTCGAGGAATATACAGCAGAAATACCACACTTGTGTTTGTATAACATGAGCTGCTATCATCAGTTCTCCTGTAATTCTTTTCTCTCACCTCCGTCATGATTAGGGTGATGGGCCCATCTGCAGGTGGAGGCAGATCACTGTTGGGGACTCAAGCAGTTCTGAGTAGAGACGAGCCTTCAGATGGGAGCTGCTATATGCCAAGTACTGGCAATGCAAGTCTCTTCATTGGACTCTCCCTGCCAGCCCCCAAACCGGACTTCTTTCCTTCCTGTTTTATAGTTATAGCAGGGCTCAAGGAGGAGGGAGTGGGAAGTCTCCTCAGACTCATTAAGAAAATAAATGAGTATTGTCATCTATGACCCCAGCCAACTGCACTTGTTTCGTATGTCTCTAATTTTCCTTTTGATAGTGTGGTTTGTATATGCTTTGCCCAGTGGCACTATTAGAAGGTGTGGCCTTGTTGGAGTGGGTGTGGCCTTGTTGGAGTGGGGGTGTCACTGTGGGCATGGGCTTTAAGACCCTCATCCTAGCTTCCTGGAGGCCAGTATTCTGCTAGCAGCCTTCAGATGGAGATGTGGAACTTTCAGCTCCTCCTGTACCATGCCTGCCTGGATGCTGCAATGGTCCTGCCTTGATGATAATGGACTGAACCTCTGAACTTGTAAGCCAGCCCTATTAAATGTTGTCCTTTATAAGAGTTGCCTTGGTCATGATGTCTGTTCACAGCGGTAAAACCTTAACTGAGACAGATTTTTTTTTTAAACTCTTAAAACCTTTTAGGGGCTAGGAGTAAGGTGGGTGCTAGAGTTTATTCCTAGGATGCACAAGCCTCCAAGTTCAACCCCCAGTAAAACACATGCACACGCACATACACGCACATACGCATGTAAGATATGCACATACACACATGTGCGCCTAATTTAATTGCATGCAAATTAAATTCTTTAGCCTGATGGTCTTTTTTTTTTTTTTTTTTTTTTTTGCTCAGCCAGCCTATCACATGATTCGGTCTTGGTCTCTTCATTTATTTAATGGAGGATATTAAGTACAGTGTCAAGCATATCCAAATGGAAGCAAGGTTGAGATGAAAATGAAGCAGTTTAAAAACTTCTCTTTATTTAAAAAAAAAAAACATGGCACATACAATTTAACACAATTGCTAATTTAAAGTTACCGATTTAAAATTAGTAATTATGACCCTATTTTAGGAGGCTGGTGTGAATGAATATGCTCTATTATTTCAAACACCTTGGTTTAGTGCCTCATGAATCTGTGATTCCAAGGGTCCCATCTAAGACACTTTGCTTCAATAGCTGGCTGTCAGAGCTAACAAGAACATCTCGGAAGAATATGCAAATGGAAAATGTAAAAAGTGTGTTGCTGGCTGTACTTCCCAAAAACTCACGGTATTCTTTGCTCAGACCATCCATCAATTATGCAAAGGCTTTTGGTGAAGTTTCGGCTGGTAAATTTCCATTTCCCCCGACATCACAGTCCTAGCATGCTAACCGGAAAGCACCAAAATCCTTCCTATGAAAGAGTTATTTTCCGCCCCCTCTGATTAAATAAATGGTCCCACATCTTAAAATGAATGAGTGTGACAGTCATTTGTTAAAGGGCACAGATTTAACAGATTTTACAAACAATGTCACATGATGCTAAACACAGTTCTGGATGTCTGTTATCACGATGCTGTTGCGTCTCATGATTCTCCACAGGGCAGTTCCCGTTTTCCATTAATTGTAGAAAGCTTCATTTTTACATAGAAGGAACAGATCGTGTGTATAAGACCTCCAAAATTCTGCTGACTCTGCCCGTCCAGGAAACTGGGAATGCTGGGGTTTTGTTCCTGCTCTACCTTTTGATGCAACTTCAGAGACGAAGGTGAGGGGTAACAATAGCCTCCATGTGTGCTCCAGTCTTTGGTCCAGGGGCTGTGTGTGCCTGTGATGGTTTGAACATGAATGGCCTACATAGACTCATGTGTTTGAATGCATGGCTTGTAGGGAGTAGCACTATTAGGAGGTGTGGCCTTGTTGGAGGAAATGTGTCACTATGGGGGCGGGCTTTGAGGTCTCTTATGCTTACACTATGCCCAGTGTGATGAAGTCTCTCTTCTGCTGCCCGCCAATCAAGATATAGAACTCTCTGCTTCTTCTCCATCGCCATGTCTGCCTGCATGCAGCCATGCTCCCACCATGATGATAATGGACTGAGCCTCTGAAACTGTAAGCTAGCCCTAATTAGATGTTTTTCTTTATAGGAGTTGAATTGGTTACGGTGATTCTTCACAGCAATAAAACCCAAACTAAGACAGCTTCCATGTTCAATGCCTGTGTTGTGCGTGTCTTCTAAAGCAGACTATCTACTGTGTGGGGGACAGTTAGCTACAGATAAGGAATCTTGTAAACCCTGTCTCCAGCATCCATATCTAGAGCATCTGATGCTAGGGTGATGGCTAAGTTGGTAGAGTGCTTGCCTATGAGTGAGAAGACTTGAGTTCAAATCCCCAGTGCCCATGTTAAAAGAAATTTGGTGTGACGGCCTATGTCCATGATCCCATTGTTTGGGAAATGGGGACAGGATCGTCCCTGGATTGGTGACCTCCCAGGTTCAGTGAGAGACCTGTCTCAAAAATAAGGCAGAAGGTGGCTGGAGAGATGTCTTAGTGGTTAAGAGCACTGGCTGCTCTTCCAGAAGGCCGGTGGTCAGTTTGCAGCATCCACCTAGAGGCTCACACCTGTCTTTAACTCAAGTTCCAGGGAGTCTGACTCCCTCTTTTGGCCTTTGTGGGTACCAGAAATGCACATGGTGTAGGTAAAACACCTATTATACATAAAATAAGATAAAATAAACATTAGAGGGCTGGTGAGATGGCTCAGTGGTTAAGAGCACTGACTGCTCTTCCAGAGGTCCTGAGTTCAGTTCCCAGCAACCACATGGTGGCTCACAACCGTCTATAGTAGGATCTGATGTTCTCTTCTGGTGTGCATGAAAACAGCTACAGTGTACTCATATAAATACAATAAACACATCTTTTAAAAAAATAAGTAAATATTAGAAAAGAAATAAGGCGGAGAGTTGGTGAGATGGTTCAAAGGGGCGAGCCACAACCTGATCCTCTCAGTCAGTGTAAAGGTAGAAGAAAAGAAAGAACTAGCTCTACACAAACTGTCCTCAGACCTCCACAGGTCCACAGTGGCCCGTAAGCCTACACGTCACGCATATACACTCAGTAAGTTAATTAAATAAAAAAACAAGATGCAGAGGGATTGAAAACGACCCCTACTGTCGCATGCATGCATGTTTACACGCGTCTACACAGGACACTGCACATGCACACAAGCACTCAAAGGTGGACACACACTAAGTCACTGTCGGAAAGCTCACTCACTGCGGCTTCTGAAACCACATCATTCTTTGGGCCTCAGCTCCTTCTCCTTGGGTTGTAACTTTCAAGGGTCACTTCAGAGCTGGTCTGTAACACATTCTCGGCCTTTGTATTTGAATGGTGGGTTAGCTGGGCATGTGGCAGGGGCAGCTACCTTCTCAGCTGTCAAACTATCGGATGCCTTGCTCCTTCCGTAGCTTTGCTCCTTGACTTGATTGCCACGGTCTCCACCATTTCTCTTCCACTTCTTTATGGCTCCAGCTCAGCCCACATTTCTGAAAGCAGACAGGAGGAAGAATTCGATAAAGTCCTTTATTGGGTTTAACGCCGCAGTATGGAGGAAGACAGCATAGGGAAGTGTTTTCCAAAGTACTCAGTAGCCTGCTTTTTAAAGCCACGGAGGGATAGCAGGACCTATCACAGCTGTTCGCTTTGGACCAATCACAACCTTGTTTCTTTGTGTTTGGACCAATCATCTTCTTGCTATTTGGCACCAATCACAGTCGTGGATGCATTTGGTTTTGGCCAATCACAGCCTGGCCTGAAGAGATTGCAGGGATAGAGAGCCAGGGGTGCAGTTCTTTTCTATGTTTTGTTTTTTGTTTGTTTGTTTGTTTGTTTTAAGGTAGAAATGTTTGTAGAATTATGTAGGGTCGCGGTAGCAAAAAGATTGGCATAAGTCGTTTCAGACACTCTCGGGGAAGGTTACACCAGCATGGCAATCAGCTGTCATTTTTGTAAAGTTGTGTCAAGACCTCTGTAGGGTGTTTAAGGTGGCTGGTGTTGACCTATGGGTAGTCTGACTGACTGTCTGATTGCTCCTTATTTTGCAAAAAGGAATAAGGGAAAGGCCAATAGCAACTAACTATGGAGTCATATTACCCATTTCCATCATCTTTGCTTATGTACAGGAAAATGAACTTCTTGCGACTTAAGCTTAAACATTAAAAGTGATTTTATTTTTTCCCCCCTGAGATGTGGTCTTGCTGTGTAGTCTTGGCTGGTCAGGACCTTGTTATGTAGACCAAGCTGGTCTAGAACTCACAGAGATCCACCTGGCTTTGCCTCCCAAGTGTTGGGATTAAAAGAGTGTGTCATCATGGCTACTAACCTTAATAGATTTTTAGTAATGTTTTAACAAAGCTTTGCACCAGCTCAGAGCCCGAGGGAAAGGCAGGTGCCCCTTACTTATCTTAATAGCGGAGGAGCTAGTGTCCGCTGATCTTTCTGGGACCTGAAGGCAAGGGGGTTGGAGTTATAGAGGAGTGGAAGGTGCTAAAGATTCAGACTGGTCGGGTGGGCTGTCCAGTAGTCTGTGCGTGCATGCGTGTATATGTGTGTGCAGGCGTGTCCTCAGTGAGGCGGTCCTAGGGGACCAGCAGCAGAGGGGACAAGTGAAGCTATAAGATTAGGGTCCTAGGGTCTGGTGTTACCATATCTAATACAAGGTTAATAAGCAGGGGCATTGCCTGTGTGAGGGGCTGGAGGTGGTGGGTGTTGTCATGTGGTCTTCACCTCCGCTATGGAGGAGGGAGCTTCCCCTTGGCTCTTTCTTGAGATGTGTGTCCAGGAAGAAAACCAGGGTGGGAGCCTGTAGATTTATTTTATGTATATGAATACTGTCACTGTCTTTAGACACACCAGAAGAGGACATCCGATCCCATTACAGATGGTTGTGAGCCACCATGTGGTTGCTGGGAATTGAACTCAGGACCTCTGGAAGAGCAGTCAGTGCTCTTAACTGCTGAGCCATCTCTCCAGCCCGCATGTTGCCCTCTTAATGATTTGCTTTGTTGCCTAGCCTCATTGATAAGTTTCAGGCAAGCTCCTACTGGCTAGGCTAGCATCCTGAAGGCATGGACTTGCAGGACCCAGGAGCATGTGGTGGCAATTGTAATTGGGAGAGAAAGGAAAGCCCCGCCCCCCAGGCTCCCAGTGTGGTCCTTCCCAGCATAGCCTGTTCTCCCTGTGAGGAATTTACCCTTTTCATGGCTTATTTTTTTTCGTCATTCATATTGTTGAACTTTTACCTTAAACCTTTTCTGGAGACTATTGATTATGAGGAGGTAGGGTGGTACCTACACTTACCGAGAAAACTGATAAAGTCTTGGTAGGGTTAGACCCCCCCTTCCCAGCCAGCTTCTTTCTATTAGAGGGATCATTTGAAGAGTCCCACATGTTTAAATCCTCCGTGGCTATTAGAGACGATCACGTCAGTTGAAGTCTAAGGGGACTCTAATTTTAAAACGCAGCACATGAGAGTGAAAGTCTGTTCTGACCCTTAATTGCGTTCAGGTAAACCAAGGTCACACATGGCTCTTGCCCTCTCTGGTCTCTCAGCCTCTCCTCAGGATCTGGAGTTTGAAAGCATCAAGTTTCCCTTCCGGTATCTTTCTAATTACCTATTGGAGGTTTAGGGGGGCAGTTGTGGGGGGAGAGGATGGTGTGTGCCACGGGGGCTCATGACTAAAACAGAGTGGTTCTAATTTTAGTCATAATGGCACCAGTTGAGGCACAGAGGAGGGGAAGGGTGTTTGGCTGCCTTTGCACTGAAAGTCTTCCCGAAATAAAGCCCCTACTGACCCCCGGGGCTCTGCTGCCACGTGGCATGCAGGGAGAGGCAGCTTTTCTCACCGTTGACACAAACACATCAGAAACCTTGCTTATAAAAAAAACGATGAGACTGGCGCTGCTTGGTTGCAGTGAGGAGGGGTCTTGTCTGTCTGTCTCTGTCTCTCTCTCTGTCTCTCTCTGTCCTCTGTCTCTCTGTCTCTCTGTCTCTCTCTCTGTCTGTCTCTTTCTCTCTCTCTCTCTCTCTGTCTCTCTCTCTCTCTCTCTCTCTCTCTCTCTCTCTCTCTCTCTCTCTAGCAGTGAAGTGATGCTGGCTCCAGGGCCTAAAAAAGTCTCTCTGTTTCAGAGGTACTACTTCAAGGCAGGCTGCTGACTCACTTGCCTCTGGGTATTAGAGTGGAGAGCTGGAAGACAGCACTAGCTGTCTGTCCACTGGCCCCTGGGGGACTGCGAGTTGTGCTACCCAGGTCCTTCCCACAATCGGATGTTGGAAGCTGCATGAGAGTCACTGATGGGCTGGTACATGTGGTCCTGCACATGTCCAGCCATTTCTTTTCTCGCTTTAAGGTTTCCTGCTTGCCTGGACCCGTGTTACTGACTCTGAAACTCTTTCCCTGTCTGTAGAAGAAAGATCCATCAGATCATAGTTACTTGCAGGCAGTAATGCAGTGCTGGTCCCTGGTCTTTGTGCTCACTATGGTCCTTTAGGATCGGGGCCAGAGGATTAGGGGAAGGTACCAGGTGACCAGAGCCTTCTCAGGATGCAGAAACCACGAACTTCCACAGAACCATGTTCTGGATGGAGGGAGGGAGACAGCTGGGAGAGAAGATTGTGTATGTGAGAACTGGAGGCTCTCTGCCGTTTCCCTCGAGGTCCCTGGGTGTATGTGGCTCCAATTCATGTTGCTATTCACAGCTCGGCCACCCTAGCTGGGACCCCCCCCTCAGTGAGGCTGCCTCTGTAGCACTCCATCCCAGGTGGCAAGGACAGGATCCTGTCAAGTGAGGGCAGCATATGGCTTTCACATGTGGCTGCTGCCTCTTACAAGGGGCAGTGAGGCAAGGTGAGGGCCCCTTCATTGCCCCGCCCAGTAACAATCAGATTCAGGGCTAACCAGGTAAGTTAGATGAGGTAGGTCTAGGACTCAGTCTTGATGATGGTGATGATTGTAGTTCTCTAATGGGGTATCCAATACAGCACCCGCTTCTTGTCTTTTGATTTCCCCTATACTGCACTCTCCCTGGCTCCCAGAAGTCTCTAAGAGCAGCCTGCTTAGCTGAGGCAGGTTTTCTTGAGAGAGCACGGCAGCTGTCCTGGTGAAGGAAAGGAGTTAGTGGTAGAAACAACTAGAGATGTGCCCCTCAGCAAGACAGGCTTAGGTGTGCAGCGTCTCCAGCTTCTCCGGTTTTCCACTAGGTGAAGTGTCTGCTCCTGTTCCCCGCCTAGCGCAGAGGGTGGTTCTGATGGTCAGGCGAGTCCTTAGCTCCGGGAAGGCTCAGGAAGGAAGTGGAGTTCGGCTGAAGGTCAGCAGAGGCCACTCCAGGTCCTGCCCAACACTTTGTCTCTCTGCTCTCTGCCCTCCCGTAGCTCGACAGCCGGAACAGGAGGGGCTGCAGCTGGTGTGGGCTTGGACTGTGTTCCACTAGGGTGGAGGGGGAGGGCCAGAGGGGAGGGGGAGGGGCAGGGGGAGGGGGAGGGGGAGGCCTGCTTGTCTCAGAGGATTTGACATTAATTACCATCGTGACTGCTTTCTGTGTGTAACTATTTTACCGGCCCTTTGAGCCATCTAATACGGAGCTAAAGGGGGCCTCCACACCCACCCCTCCAGATGTCCCAGCCTTTGGAAACTGTAGTCCCCCAGCTCTCTGGTGGTAGGGACATGTGCAGCAATCTGGAGGGCCAAGTGCTCAGAGACTTCCTAGGGCTTGGTCTGACATCACAGTAAGCAGATGATAATTACAAGGTTCCTTCGCTCCCCACTCTCCACACCCCAACAAGACACCATGGAGTTATTTATAAATGCAAGCCCCCCGGGTGCACTTCTCCTGGGAAGGACCACGCTGACAGCATACTGGTGGTGCTAATGGAAGGCAGGAAGCCTGCATTTGGAGGGGATGAGGGACATGCGGAGGGAGGGTAATGGGTCAAGCAGCTGCCACACAACCAAGGGGCGGGGCTGCCTACCCTGGCTCTCAGAGATCTGCTCGGATGTACGAGGGGGGGGGGAGAGCCTACTCGATTGTCTCTCGTGTCAAGGGTGGGGCTCCGAGATGAACTGCTTTTTCTCTTCCCAGGGTTGGCAGGAACTGGAAATAATTGAAAGTTGTTAGGGTCCAACATGCTGCCTTGAAAACACTATCATTACCCTCCTAATGACTAAGTGTGTCTTCCAGGACAAGATGTAGGCAGCTGAGCCCTCCCCCCCAACCCCACGGCTCCTGGAGAGTAGAGAAGAAGCTGGCAACCTGTAATCTGGAGAAGGGGGTGCTTCGGCAGAGCCCGCTGCTGCTCCAGCCTCCTGAGCCACTGTGCAGAGCCCAGGAGGCCTATGGCCTGAGCTGGTCCAGAAGACACTTTGGATCCTAGTCCAAGCCCTGGCATAGGTCTGGGTACTGCTGGTGGGCTCACTGTCAATCCCTTGTGTTCATTCCCTTGTCTCAGGGGCTCTAAACGTGCTGCCTGAAGTACCCTCCTCCAAATTTCTGTCTTTCTACTAGAGAGTCCTCCTCCCTTTCCTAAGCACAGGGCTAAGGTGCAGAAATGTGCAACAAGGCTGCCCATACGCTCTCTCGATTCTCCAGGTCAAGATTCATGGTTTGCTGCAGCTGGATGTAGCTTCTGGGTAGGGCTTGCGACAGTCCCCGCTTGTCCACACCCAGGCCCTTTCTTTTCAAAGGTTGTCACTGAATCACACAAGTTACGTTTGGAGACAAATATTTAAGAGCACACTCCTTTCTGATCCATCTATCCCAAGTGACTACTGTATATGTCTGATATGGGGGTCTAGAACTTTCCCCTTCAGAGTGGATTCTAGGACATCATACCCTCAGGACTCTGGGCATTCCCGAGAGCCACATGGTAACTATGATGAGGCTTCAGACCTACAGAGCCTTCTTGACTCTACCATAAAGATCATGATTGTAACAGATGGAGAGCCGAGGAAGGGCCAGAGCTATGTATACATACCCCTTTGCACGTATGATATACCATTATTGGCACCAAAGTGAGTCATTGATGGGTTTAAGGTTCAGGGCCAGATGAGTTTTGTCATCTCAGCTAGAATGTCACCCTCTGCTCACCCATCTGTTCAGATGACAACAAAGAAGCAACCCTGTTTCCCAGAGATGATGCTTGTAAGTCTGGAGGTAAAACTAGTGTGGCTCACTCTCTCCACCTGTGAAAGGCAAAGCTTGATTCCCGAGTCCAAAGAGGTCTTCTCTGGCTGGTTCAGGTTGCTGTAGAAAGGCCTTAGGAAGCCAGGAAGGATGACCCTGGGCTCCTGGGTTTCTAGGTACTGCTGGGAGGCAGGGTTCCCAGGACTCCCAGCTTCTACCAGTGCTGGGATTACAATATGGCCTGGTTCCTTTACTTTCGTGTTGTGCAGAAAGGAATAAAGCTAAGTTAATGAAGGACAGTCAGATGAGTTTAGTTTGATGAAAAACGACAGTTAGTTGACACAAAATAGAGCACGACACCTCCGGGGAAAGGTGCACAAAAGATAACAACAACAACAACAACAACAACATGACATGTTTTCCAAAAGCCACTAACACAACCAGTTCTTCCATCGGCCTTGAATCATTTGTGGAGAGGTGTGCAGGCCCAGAATCTGAACCCAGGTTCTGCAGTCTGGGCTGTGTTTGCTAGCAAAGGCTCTCAGGCAGAGGGGCACCCCGCGAAGGGCTGAGGGTCAACGGATTAGGCCCATATAGTCGCGAAGGGCTATGGGTCCAACTGATCGCCACAGAATATCAGCGCGCGCGAGACTGGGTGTCTGCAGTCTCCCGTTAGCCTGTGCCAAACACTTGCAGGCTATCGTCCTGGAGATGCAGGCCCAGCAGCCATCTCACAGCCAAACATCCACTCCCTTCCCTCTAGCCTCTGGAGGCCCCACCCCAGGTCCGCCCCAGGCCCCGCCCCGTTCTGCTCCTGCCCAGGCCCCGCCCCGTCCTGTCCCCGCCCCCGCCAGTTGACTAACCTTCCCAGAAGCCCCGCCTCCCCCCAGCCCCAGAGCGGGGCCCCGCCCAACCCTAACCGCCCTTCGACGCTAAACGGCTTCTAGCCGGAGAGCTTCCCGCGCTCTGATTGGCCGTGTTGGTCACCGTTCCGCAGTTCCATTGGCTCCCGGCGCCCGCTTTCTCAGGCCCTGCCCTTGAGCGGGGGCGGGGCCAGAGGCGGCGGGCTGCGCGGGAGTGGCTAGCTGCGCCGAGGGGGCGGGTCCTCGCCGCGCGCAGTGCTCGGGCCAGAGCTCGAGGCGCTGCTTACCGTCGCCTGAGCTAGGAGACGCCGCGGCCGCCGCTGGGTCGCCTCGGGCTTCGCGTCGCGCCGTGTACGCCTTCTCTGCCCCACCCGATCGGCAGCATAGGCTTTACCTGGTCCGCGGCCTCCCTGTCCGCGGCGGGGCAGGTGAGTGAGTGTCGGCCGGTTGGGGGGGGGGGCGTCCAGCACGGAGGTAGCCCGCATGTCGCGTCCCAGGCCGGCCGAGACCCCGCCAAAGGCCAGAGGACCGGACAGTTCGCAGTCAGAAAACTTCATTCGAGCCAGGGTGTTGAGGGTCCTGGGGGAAGGGTTGAGGTTGGCGATCTCAGTACTAGGGCCGGGACCCTAGGCTGAGGCGAGGGTCCCAGGCTGAGACGAGGATTTCAGGCTGAGGTGAGGGTCCCAGGCTTAGGGCGGAGGTCCTGAGAGAAGAGAGGGGGGTCCCAGACTGAGGGCGGGGGTCCTGGGCTGAAGGTGGGGGGGGGTCCCAGGCCGAGACCGAGGTCCTAGGCTGAGGGCGGGGATCCCAGGACTGAGTACAGAGATCTGAGGGCTGAAGGCTGAGGTTCCAGGGTTTAGTGCAGAGTCCCAGGCTTAAGGCAGGGTGGGGGTGTCCAAGGCCAAAGCGATGGTCGGAGGACTGAAGGTGGGGATCCCAGAGGCAAGGGTAGCCGACTGAGCAAAGGTTAGAAGGAAGGTAGGTTCCCAGGCTGAGCCTGGGGTCCTTGCTGAGGCAGCAATCACTTGCTGAGAGAGACAGGAAGTGCGGGACTGAGGGTCGTGGCTCCCTGAATAGAGTGGTTCTTGGTGGCCCTTGGGCTTGAATCCGGGGCCAGAGCAGAGTCCTAGACAGAAGTTTCCAGCGAGGGGCGCAGTCTCCGGTCCTGCACCGTCTTGCCTGTGGTTCCTGGATTCAGGCACGGCCTAGGGTCCTTGTGAAAGTCTGATGGTAACTATTCCTTGTCCACGTCGGGGGTGGGTTGGGGGATGGGGGGGGGGGGAGGAGCCACTCAGGAGAACCCAGGCCTCTTCACTCCCTCCCCAAATTCAGAAGTTGTCAGTGGACACATTACTCTGCAGGCTTTCGGGTCAGCACACAATAGCTGTGATCTCACTGGGACTTGCAAGGCTTGGACGGATGTCTTGTGATTGAGACGAGCTGGGGAGTAAAAAAAAAAAAAGCCCAGAGGATGGATGTGGGGCGAGGGCAGGGTGCGGCCTCTTCTCCTCTCCCCTCAGCCGCGGTCTCCTGTTTCTTCTTTCCTCTCGGTTCTCCTCGGGTTTTCCGCACCATCCATTAGAGCCAGAACAGGTAGACCAGACAGGCGCCGGTTCCTCTTTTTTGAGGGCTGTATTTTTCTGTTTTGGGAAAGAGGTGTGCTCAGAACTGTTTCTTATTGTTTCCTGGAAGTGTTTTGTTCAGTGAAAGTGTGTAGTTGTCTAGTTTCCGTTCTTATTCTGCACTATGTATGTTCGTACAGGAGAATTTTGAGTTAACGGAAGGTGGGCCCCAGAACTGGTTATTTTCTTTTTACTTTTCTTGGCAGCACCGTGGACTTTTAAATTTCATTAGCTTTATGTGTTGAACCGATGGCACTGTGGGTCGAGGAGGATTTTCAGTGCCGCACCAAAAGGAATCCTGGGTGCCAGGGCCTTGGAGAAAAGCCCCTTGAGGCCAAACTGCATAGCTAAGCGTACAAACTCTCCCTCTCGACCCGTTTCTCTGACACAGCCTTCCTGAAACTTAGTTTGCTTTTTGAGGCAAACTTGCGGCCCATTTCTCTTCTTTGGATTTAATTGAGTTCAGTTGCAGAAGAGCCGTGGGCTGTGTCTCTACTGAGAATTGACCCCCACCCCCACCCTAGTCCCCACGACCAGAACAGGTCATTATCTGATATCTGATATGCCCATTTTGCTCCAGAGAGGAATGTGTAGAGATCAGTGCTCTCTGGAGATGGCTGGAGCATCAGAAAGGCTGGAGGAGCTCCGCATGTGGGCTTGAGACTTGGGGTCCTTCGGCAAGCTCCGTCTTCGAGCTACAAGTACAGCTGAGGCCTTCCCTTCTCTCCACTGCCTCTCTTGCTTGTGTGTAGGCGCCATTATTAACACGATGCGTGTTCAGTGCACACGCTTTGGAATTTCTGTGACTTTGTGCACGTAGTTAGAGCTCAGTATGGCAAAGCTTGGGAAAAGAAGTTTCCAGGCTGGTGAGATGGCTTGGCCTGTAAAAGCACTTGCTTTGTATGCCTGACGATCTGAGTTTAGTCCCTGGAGCCCTTGGTGAAAGGAATGAATTGATTCCTGAAAGTTGTTAAGTTGTCCTCTGGCCACCGCAGGAGCACTGTGCCATGTATGTGTGCACATGTGTACAGACAGACTCACTCAAAAGTAAAATAAGTTTGTTAGAAATAGGGTTTTTTATAATGGAAAAGGTCAGACACTGTGTCTGGAATTCAGAAGAAAATTCATATAGATTTCTGATGAGTTTTCCAGTTTCTTATAAGAAAAAAAAAGCATGCAAAATATAACACACAAGGCCTGGTTATATCTTATCTTTTTTGAGTCAGGATTTTTTTTTCTGTAGCCCAAGTTCCAAGCATGCCACTGTGAGACAGCATTATCATCTATAAAGTTTTTCATGCTCAATAATTTCACGATTGAGTTACAAAATAATCTCCCCCAAAATCTTATAACATTTTAAAGTTTGTGATTTTGTGTTGAGCCACATTTATGGCTATTCTTGGCTTTACATGGCCACCGGGACACAGGTTAGATATACCCGGAAGTTGAGATCTTCTTCCTATCTCAGCCTTCCAAATGACGATACTATAGGCATGTGCCACTGTACCAGACCTTGTTAGCTGTTTTAAAGAGGCCGCTCCTTTCCGTTACTTGGATACCAGAGAGCATGTGGCATGTGTAAATTGTAAAAGTTCCACCAGGCCCTTGGAACGGTTTAGACCAATAGAGGTTGGATTTTGTATCAGTTTCAGTGAGTTCTGGATCTATACCAGTGTGTCCAGGGCAAAGTCATTCCTGTGTGCACAGAAACCTCAGAGCTTTATTGTAAAGGAGATGGATGTCTGAAGGAAATTGGTGGATGCATATTGTATATACCTTTGGTGAAGGAGACGAGTGCTTTTGGATATAATAAAAACACCTGCTCACACATTGAAATTGCCTCACCCCAAGTATTTGCTGAAATGCTGTTGATTTGGGGGCAGCCAGTAGCCTCTATAGTGAGGACTCTGGCAAGTCTTAGATCCGCTGTCCATGGTACTGAACTAGTGTTCTCTCCCACGATCCCTGGTTTCCTTCAGACTTTCTGTTTGGTGAGAATGGGTTTTGGAATTACATTAAAAATAATTTTAGAATTCACATTATTAAAGAAAAATTGGACAGGATAGCTTTTCTGGACTTGAATGAGAGGTGCCATTTTAAAAAAAAAAATCATATCTCCCATTTTAAGATGATAGTTTTTTTTTTTTTTTTTTTTTTTTTTTTCCTTTCCAGGTGGGGAGTTTCTGGCTAGGGATGTCAAGTAATGAGCATTGAAATTAAACAAGTGTCTGTCTTCTTAATAACTAGCATCAAACGAAAAAGGGCCCTTGATTGCAGTATGTACAGATATCTGTTCGCAGGGCAGCGTGTCCCTAAACAGTGCCGCTTGTAACACCCTCACACCTCTCTCTCAGCCTTCCCTGGAGAGAGGCTGAGACCGTGAGTCTTGGTGACTGTCAAGCATCACTTCGTGGTAAGCAACATCTATTTTGGTGTGTATAACTTTGAGGAATGTAAACCATTTCATACAAAGTCTTTATTTCCCTTGTGGATAATTTTGTTGGTTACTTTAGAATTGTTCCATAGGTTAGCAATAAGAAATGTCACCTGTGTACATTTTCTCACATGGTGGTGAGTGTCATGTGTTATGGTGCTTGGCAGAGGAGTTGGGTACCAGATACAAAAAAGTCGCTTATCTTCAGCACCAAGCTGAGTGGATGGTTTGGGTTTTGGAATAATTACCTGAACTGGTTGTCTGGTCCTCAGTTTCTTATGGTGTTCCTTTTTCATCCAGGTTTCAGGCGTCCTCTGAGAAACTTAAAACAAGGACTCATATTCTTGCTAAATCTTGTGTTGTGACTTGGGAGCCCATTGTGGGAGTGAAACAGTTCTTGTCATAGAAGGGTCCCCCATTCACCCTGAGGAAGAACATGTAAACAGGTGGCTGCAAGTGGCCACACCATGATGCTGTTTCGGGGAGCAGCCTGCTGGGTGTGCTGAGGGGCGATAAGCTTGGGAAATCCGAAGGCTTCAGAGAGGGAAGCAACCTTTGGGCTAAGCCTTAAAGGATGAGTTGTAGATGCATAGACACAGATGGAATACGTTGATTAGAAAGAGATGAAGAGGTTAGTGTGACTGGAAAACAGAGCGTTGATATGGAAGTAGGGGGTGTGTGTATGGGTATTCCCAAGGAGCTGGGATTCTGGTAGGTTGTGTGTATATGTGTGTGTGTGTGGGGGGTGTGAGTTGGAGAGGGGCTGTGTGGTAAAGAGAATGATGGTTTCCCGACACTATGCCCTCATCTCCAAAGCTTGTAATGTGTTATGATGTCTGGCAGGGGAATTGGGTAGCAGACAGAGGAAGGCTGGTCATCAGTTGGCTTTAAATAGGGAGTTGTCAGAAGCATCCTTAAAGGTAGAAGAAGGAAACACAAGAGTCAGTGTTGGAGTCATGTGAGGTGAGAGCTTTAGATGCCATTGCTAGCTTTGAAGACAAAATAGGATATGCCAAGGAATGTAGCAGCCCTGGAAAAAGGAAAGAAAAAGTCTCAGAAGGGAGCCCAGTTCTTGATTTTAGTCCAGTGGGACATGACTCTGTTTACTGATTTCCAGAACTGTGGGGTAACAGAGGGTGGTGTTTTAAGCTAACATGCTTGTGGAGATCGATGGTGGCAGCTTCAAGAAACTGATGCAGCCTGGGACTCTGTTTTGTGCATCCTTAGCTACGGAGTTTCAGGAGGAAGTCACATAGTGAGATTGGCCTTAGAAAACATGGTGATTCCTGCTGTTTGGGAGTTTGCCCCAAGTCAAGGAGATGTTGATGCTCGCTTTTATTCCCAGACAAGATGGGGTATCCGAGGCAGTGTTGTCTGACCTGAATTCCACTCAGTCTCCTCCTTGAGCTGGCTCAGCCTCTGCTTTTGCATACCGCCCTGTTCCACTGGCTCACCTTTGCCCTGTGCTGGGCCCCTGGGAGACAGTAGTCCAGGTGCACACCGCTGAGACTGTGGGCCACAGCCCCTGTTGTTGCCAATTACTTTCCAAAAGCTTGACTCCCAGCCTCAGGCATTCTTTAATCTTTAGATAATGGTGCTGCCAATCAGGTAGGTCTGAACTATCTCACGGTTTTAATTTGCATTTCCCTGATTACTAGTGAGTTTGGCAATTTTTACCACCCCATCTCCCTCTCCCCCTTTTTCTTTCTACTTGGATTTTTTCCCCCTATACGTTGTAATCATATGTTGTTCATCCACTTATTGTCTGGTTTGTGTCCTTGTGCCTTTTTCAGGAGTTCTTTATCTGTTTGTGAGTCTACTTTTGTCCCGCTGTTATTCTTTAAAAACTGTTGCTTTGATGAATAGATGTTTAATTCTGACATAGTCAGATTCATCCGTCTTTATGATCTGTGGCTACTGGGCCTTATTCAAGAAGTCTGTGTAACTCGAAAGTTATAAGACAGGCTTTTGTTTTTTAAAAAGTTGAGATATTTGGCTTTCATATTTTACTTGGAATTCATTTTTATAGGCGTTGTGAGGTAGAGGTTTGCTTTTAGAATTTAAAAAAAAAAAGCCTAGCTAATTGTACAATTAACATTTATTACCACCCTTTCCCCGTGATCTGCAACACTACTTATGAAACAGACCGAATTTCACACATGGTGTGGGTGAATTTTCTGTTTTGTTTGTTTTTGGTTTGTTTGTAAAACAGGGATTCTCTGTGTAGCCCTTTGCTGTCCTGGAACTTTCTCTGTAGACCAGGCTAGCCTTGAACTCAGAAATCACCTACATATCTCACCATGCCCGGTCTCTCTCTCTCTCTCTCTCTCTCTCTCTCTCTCTCTCTCCTGTGTGTATGTGTGTGGTATTTTTATACATAATGATAATTTAATTTCTTTGTTTATAGTCCTTCTGTATTTTGTTCATTTTTGATGGGATGCTAGGCGGAGCGCCTAGAAATTGGAGAAGATTAACTTTGTATTGCTTCTCACTTTAGGAATAATCCTGTTAGAAGTTTCATAGTGAACTTTGCTTTTCTGTTTTAGTAGATTCCTTTCATTAGGCTATGGATTCTCTCATCTACTAATGGTTTCACGAAAGCCTTTTTTAACAGTCAGTTGGGTCTGATGACAGATGCCTGTAATCCTAGCTCTCAGGAGACTGAGACAGGAGGATTTTGAGCTCAAGGTCAGCCTGGAACTACACAGTGAGACCCTGTGTCAGAGAAACTAAAAATACATTTTGATTTTTATTAATGTCTCAAATATACTTACTTAGAACATTTTTAATGTTTTTTTCTTCTTTATGCTTCCATTGAAATAAAATTAGCTTAAATGTGTACATTTGAAGCTAACATTAATTTCCTGGGATATACTTTTTTTCATCCTGCTGGACCACATTAAACCCTGTTATTGGAATTATACTCATTTCGTTTAGGATTGTCATACATATTCATAAGGGACACTGGTCAATGATGAGCTACCCCTGGATTGCTGTTTTCAGATTTGGTGTCAAGGGCTTGCTAATTTACCTACTCTGGAACAGCTTCTGGAAGGAAACATACTCTGTCCTCTGGAAATTGACAAAATTACCTTTTTGTTTTTATTTTTCTGTGTAGTCTGGGTTGGACTTGGAACTCAAAATCTTCCTGCCTAAGCCTCCCAGCTGCTAGGTAGGTATGCGGCAGCATGCCTGTGTCAAAACTGCTGAGATGCTCTCGGTACGCGAGAACCTCGAGACTTTTGGATGGAGAGTCGACTAGAAGGGCTTGCTAGTATATCTGCTGACATCCAACGGGACCAGTGAGTAGAATTGCTCACGTCTCACAAGTGCAAGGGAACCTGAACCTTGGCAAGTATTAGTGATATTCGCCACACTGAAAGACTAATGGTTGTTGGTGTCGTAGAGGGTACCAAACCCTTAATGCCCTTAATGTGTTGCCCTCTAGGTCTTGCTTGTAGACTTTTCAGGCTTATTGGTTGTAAGAGGCCAGTTAGGATGGGAAGCTAGACTTCATCTGTGATTTGCGTTTGTTGTGGATAAACCCGTGTGGAGAAGTCAGTTTTGCATCACCATATATACCCAGCATAAGAATCTTCGTGTGCAGTAAAGACAGTACGTTTATGGTTGTGGAGGTTTAATGCCACATATATCATGGTGTTAGGGCTTGCCACATCAAGCCATTACCCATGCCTTCCAGCAGAAAGTCAGAGACCCTAGTGTCATAATGCACTTGTGGGCACACCACCACAGCATCTCCTAGTACCAGTACCGTGGAGACTAAACCTTCATATCTGGACCTTTAGGGAACCCCATTCTCACTCTTTCTAAAACTTGTCCTGGGCATACTGCGTTTTTGTAGAGAAAAGTATCTTTTTTTCTTCTTTCCAGATTTCTAACTCTTAGCCTTCCTTCAGGGCAGGTGCACCCTCTGGACTCCGGTGGCAATTCTCTGTGCTCACCCTGGCCCTCAGTGAGCTCATGTTTTCCTGTTCTTATGGTATTGTTCCGACTGCTCTGTGCACAGAGATGTGTTGTGTTCTTTGTGGTCAGGTGGTCAGAGAGCTTCAGATCCATCACCTGGACCCTCTGCGAGAAGCTATAGTTTATATACATAGAAGATATAGTTTTAAGGTGGTCCTGTCACAATACTCATCTCCGAAAGGAAAAAAAAGTTCTCTTTAGGTGAATGTAGGTGGAACCTGTGACTTTCTTCTAGACCACAGAATATGGCCAAGGTAGCAGGATGCTACTCCCAGGTTGTATTATGCCAAATCCCATCTTGTTGGGGATTTGACGTATAGAATCTTTTTTCGACTTGTTGAAAATAGGGAGGAAGTCTAGAGATGTGGGAGAGCCTCCTGGAGCAGAGGATGGATTCAGAACAGTCAGAAGTCTTATGGTGCAGGGAAACAGCCCCCCACCCCCAGTACACATACTGGTTACATCTTCACATGAGAGGCCACAGTGGGACCAGTGCCTTGGGAGACCCTAAACAAGCGTTCCAGCTAAGCCTGTTGGGGTTCCTGACTCTCAAAAATGATGCGATAAGAACATATTGTTTGAGCTTATCAGTTTGTTGTCATAGCTTATACAGCCATAGAAAACTAATGTGCAGATGTCTTCCGACCTCCTAGTTAGACTTGGTAGAAATATGTTTGGATTGCTGAAGAGTCAATCTAGTTGCGGTAGCTTATATTTAACTTAAAAAGCATTTTTTTTCCCTACTTACAAAGTAAATACAAAGCATTCATGAGACTGTTTGTTTCATGCTCCCATATCAAACAAACAAATTTATTTCTAACTCATGAGAACCTCCACCCTATCATGAGTAATCGGAAATTCCAGTGTAGACGGCAGCATGCTATTCCAGTGGGTGTCTTGGTTTATCAAACCTACTTTCTTATAACTAAATATTTATTCTACTTTATGTAGCATTTAAGCTTTGGTAAATAGTTTATACAACACGATCATGTATTGGTGAATACTTCTGCAGGATAATTTTCAGAAGGCAGAACTATTCCGTCAAAGCTTGTAAATGCTTTTTAAGCCTTTTGATACCTACTATCTAGCTTAGCAGCGTTTTTTTTTTTTTTTTTTTTTAAATGTACAATTCAAATGTTTGTTTCTGTAACTCACCAGGTTGGGGTAGGACAGGAGTATTGATTTTTTGAGCATTTAGGTTCCTGTTTCCTTAACCCTGTTTGCAAAGTGCTTTTAAAATATTCATTAAAGTACAATATAGATTCTATTTATAGATGTGTTTATATGAGGCGCTCCCTTAATAGTGGGAAAAAGCTTACACGTTTTCATCACTTCCTGTCTTTGTAAGTCTTTTTATATTCCTCTTTGTCAATTGGTTTCAGGCCTTTGAACAGAGTCACTGAGGTACATGAGGGGTTGTGGGCTTGTATTACTCAGACAAAATGGCTGTCCTGACCTAGCCTAATCCTTCTCACCACTTATTGACTACTTGACCTCATGAAGAGGAGGGTCAGCAGAATACTAATTACTAAAAATACTTTCATTATCTTAAGTATGTTTATTTAGAAAAATGTTTAAAGTAAAGAACAGCCTTAGAAGCAGAATAAAAAAATCTGAATAATCTTGCCACAATAGTAAGTGTTATGCCAGCTTGTTCTTAGGATGTATGGTTAGACTCAGATGTCTGGAATTTCCTTTATGAGATTTGTGCATCCAAGCTGTGAGTGAAACTTGATTCTTCTAGTTTTTCTTTCTCATAGCTGGTCCCCGTTCCAGTCTGAGATGGACGCCTAATTAATTTGTAGTTTTTCTTTTTTTTTCTAGTGTATGTGCTTAGCATGATATATTTCCCAATAGATGATACTTCCATTGTATGTTACAGAGTTTGATTTGTTGTAATTTACTCGATATATTTAAAATCTTACTTTTTTTTTTTTTTTTTTTTGGTTTTTTTCGAGACAGGGTTTCTCTGTGTATCCCTGGCTGTCCTGGAACTCACTCTGTAGACCAGGCTTGCCTCGAACTCAGAAATCCGCCTGCCTCTGCCTCCCAAGTGCTGGGACTAAAGGTGTGCGCCACCACCGCCCGGCCTTAAAATCTTTCATTGAGTTTTCCTTTGACTTACAGGTAATTCAGAAAACTGTTGAGACATTCCAGACAAGTATCTATTTTTTATTTGGTTCTCTGGCATGGTTAACATTGTTCAGAGATTTTACTCTCTATGAGTTTAATCCTTTGAAATCTGCTGCTATGCTTTTTGAAAGGCATTCCTGTATATATGAAAAGATTCACTTCCGAGCTCCATACATTCTCTTTAGCTAAGTTGTAAACACATTAATCACAGCTGTTTTCTTATTGGTTTAAGACTGGTAGTTGTATCTGTTACCAACATGATTTCATTAGCATTATGGATCACCTTATTTCTCCATGTAGCTTTGTCCGTTGTTACTCATATATATTTGAGGGCTGTATTATTAGGAACATGCAAATTTAAGATTGTTCCGTCCTTTCATTTTTGAGACAGAGTGTTATGAAGTCCAGGCTGGCCGTAACTCATCCTGATGCTTCTGCTCCATCTCCCCAGTGCTGAGTGTCAGGCCACTTAGCGTCGTTGTATTTTGATGAGCTGAGCGTTTTAAATATCTTCTCCATCTTCAGTCATCTGTTTTTGCCTTCATGGTGGATGTGCATTATGTTCTAGCCAGGCCTGATTGTTTTAGTCCCATATCTACAAAATATTAAGTTTTTTTTTTCTCTGATACTTTAAATATCTCTTTCGGAAGCAAGGTGCTTGTTAGATTTCTTTTTCCACCTAATTTGACAATTTTTGTCTTTTTCTTGAAACATTTGGTTTATTTACATTAAGTGTAACTACCGATATATTTGAATTTAAATTCACAGTCCTGTGTATTTTATTTTATCCTGCCTCACATTTTTCTCTCATTTAGAATTGATCTTGTGATTTTTGAAAAAAAATAAAAAAAAAGTACCTTTGCTACCCTCTGTCTTATTTTGGAAGCTATGTTCTATTTTTCTTTCTTTTCATAGTGGTTATGGTTAGATAGTAAATTATAGACCATCCAGATAATGAAATGCAACTGTCTTAGTCAGTGTTTTACTGCTGTGAAAAGACACTATGACCAAGGCAACTCTTATAAAAGATAACATTTAATTGGGGCTGGTTTACAGGTTCAGAGGTTCAATCTGTTATTATCAAGGCGGGAGCATGGCAGCCTCCAGGCAGGCATGGTGCAGAAGGTGCTGAGAGTTCTACATCTTCATCTGAAGGCTGCTAGGAGAAGACTGGCTTCCAGGTGTCTAGGATGAAGAGGGTCTTAAAGCCCACGCCCACAATGACACACCCACTCCAAGAAGGCCACGCCCACTCCAACAGGACCACACCTCCTAATAGTGCCACTCCCTGGGCCAAGCTTATTCACACCATCCCAACACCTTTACCTCTCTTTAAACCCTTGATTTGTTTTCAGTTTTTCTCTGTTCCTTGTTGTTCTATTGACATTTCTGTCTTTCCTTCTGGGATTATTCCTTCTGTGCTGAAATGGACTTCTTAGTTCAGATCAGCTAGTGTTAGGTACTTTGTTTTTCCCTTAAAAGTATTTTTATTTCACTTTTTCCAATTCATCAAAAATGTTTTAGATATAACAGACAGAATTCATCTTTTTAAAGTTCACAGATCTGTAATTTTGACCTTTTATTGTGTATCCAACCACCGCCACAAGCAGCAACAACAATCAAAGAAAAGAAAAGAAAAAAATAAAAAAAGCAAGCAACCTCATGCCCATTGCTAAGTATGTTAATATGTATGTTAATAGCAACTCCTTGTTCTTTTCTCCTCCTGTCCTTGGCAACTTTTAATTTATTTTGTGTCTCTAAGGATTTATTTTGTGACTGTTAAAGACATTTCTCCTGAATGCAATCTATCACATGTGGCTTCCAGTGCCTGCTTTCTTTTATTTAGTATAGTAATTTCAAGTGTCTTCTATGTTGTAATATGCCATGGTATTTATGAATAATACTGTCTTGTACAGTTAAAGTGTTTTAGGTGGACATTGGTTTTTTTTCCCTTTTTTTAAGTTTCTTGATTCATACCTAGATATAGAGTTGCTGGATCAGCTTTGTTTAGCTGCTAAAGTGTTTGTTTTGTTTTGTTTTTTTTTTTTTAAAGTCCTGCTGTTTTACATTGCCATCAGTATTGTATGAGGTTACAATCTCTTTGTATCCCTTTCATTCTTTTTTTATTTTCCATTTTTTTTTTTATTAAATCATAGCTATCCAAGAGGTAGGAAGTGGTATCTCACTTACGGCATTAATTAGCATTTTCTTAATGACTAATGGTGGTGAATACCCCGTCCATATACTTACCAACCGTTAGTACATTTTCTCCGGAGAACTGTCTGTCCAATGTTTTACCCATTTTAAAATTGGAATATCTGTCTTCTTATTTCTTGTTGCATTATAGGAATCTTGTCTATGGGTCCCATACACACTGTAGATGTATGTGCTACAAATATCTTTCTTTTTGTTATTTAATATATTTAAATCTTAAATATATTCATATCATTTCCCCTTTCCCCTTTCTCCCTCCATCCCTTCCCATATTCCTCCTTGTTTGGCTCTCACGTTTCTATCTTCTTTTTCTTTGATTATGGTTACATATATGTGTGTGTGTGTGTGTGTGTGTGTGTGTGTGTGTGTGTATAGATATGTATATACATGTATGTATACAAATATATAAATACAACCCGCTGAGCCTATTTCTCTTCATGTACATGACTTCTCTAACCATTTTGTATTGGATAACCACGTCTCAGGGAGAAGCTAACTCTCCCTCTCTGAGCAATTATTAATGCCTGTGGTTCTTTATCCAGGGATGGGATGCCACAAGGTTTCCTCCTTCTGAGTTAGCATATCGATGGTATTGGCATTGTTTTGGTTTGTTTAGGCAGCCATTTCTAGAAACACGGTCTCACAGACGACTTCCTGGTCCTCTGGCTCCTACAGTCTTTTCATCCCCCTATCTGAAATGTTCCCTGACCTTGGGTACAGGGGTTATGTTGAAGATGTAACCATAGAGGCTGGGCTCCCCACAATTGGATGGTCTCTGCGTTGTGTTCTGTTGTGGTTTTCTGTAACAGTCTCTGTTGGCTGTAAAGGGAAGCTTCTTTGAAGAGGGGTGAGAAATTCATTTATATCTGAAGACATGGAGCTAGGAACTGCAGACGAGGAAGAACACGAATATTTGTCTTTCTGGGGTCTGGGTACCTCACTCAGCATCATCTTTTCAAGTTCCACCAATCTACCTGCAAATGTCATGGTTTGAATTTCCTTTGTAGCTGACTAGAATTGTCTTCATGTTTCTGTCAGCATCATGACCAGGGCAGCAATGAATGTTGCTGAGAAGTATCAGTGGGATGGGCTGTGGAGTGCTGTGGGTATGTCCATCAAGGGATGCTATTGCTGGGTCATATGGTAGACTTATTTCTGAGGATTCTGAGTACCAATTTCCACAGTGGCTACACCAGTTTGCAGTCCCACCAACAGTGAATGGGGATTCTCTTCTCCCCACCTCCTCGCTGGCATTTGTCAGTTGTTTTGTTGATCTTAGCTATTATGACTGGGCTGAGATAAAATCTCCGAGTTGTTTTAATTTGCATTTTCCCAATTGCAGGGATGATGAACACTTTTTGAGGTATTCCGTAGCCATTTTTAATTTCTTCTGTTGAGAACACTCTGTTCAGATCCCTAACCCATTTTTTTTATTTGAAAAATAAATTTTTTATACAATTTATTCTGATTACATTTCCATATCCTAGCCCATTTTTAAATTGGGTCAATATATATATATATATTTTGTCTTGGTGTGTGTGTGTGTGTGTGTGTGTGTGTGTGTGTGTATCCTGGATATTTACCCTCTGTCAGATGTGTAGCTGGGAAAGATTCTGTTCCTCTCTGTGGCTTTCTTTTTCACTCACTTGACTGTACAGGATATTCTTAGTATTTTTTGAAATGCAAATTTTAAAAAAGATTTATTTATTTATTTTATGTATAGGAATACATTGTAGCTGTTTTCAGACACACGGGAGGAGGGCATCGGATCCCATTGCAGATGGCTGTGAGCCATCATGTGGTTGCTGGGAGAATTGAACTCAGGACCTCTGGAAGAGCAGACAGTACCCTTAACCGCTGAGCCATCTCTCCAGTCCTGGAAGTTTTTAGTTTTATGAAGTTCCACTTGTTAACCGTTGGCTTTAATTCCTGGGCAAATAGAGTCATACTTGGAGAGTCCTTTCCTGTACCTGTACTGTGCAGGCGATGACCTTTCTTTTCTTGTAGTTTTAGCATCCCAGCTTTCAACTGAGGTCTTTGATGCATTTGGATCAACTTTTTTTTTTTTTTTTTTTTTTTTGGTCCAGGGTGATAGATATGGATCTAACTTCATTCATTTCACATGTGGGTATCCAGTTTTCCTGTTCGCATTTTTCTTCCAACTTGGTAAATGGTCTTTTGATCCACAAAAACGGTTTAGTTTTGGTGAAATTCAGTTTTCCTTATTTGTTTCTTTTGTTGCATGTGCTTTGCAGCTCAAGACACCAGTGTTGGGCTGCGAGTTAGCTCAGTAGTGGAATGCTTTCTTTGCGTTCCACAGGACCTGTGGGCTCACTTTCTAGAACTATAAGAAAACAAAGAAAAGTACAATATACTTTAATCCAGGTCATAATGACGTAAACAATCAACCAGCCAACCCAGAAGACAGCAGTGCTTAATCCCAAGTGTTAATGATTTATATTAATTCATATATAATTACTTATATCTTTTTTCCTGAGACTTTCCCAGTCCCTTCCCGATGCTGGAGTCTTCACTATGTGCCCAGGTTAAGCTCAAAGCTCATGCTACTTCTGTCTCAGCCTCTGGAGTAATTGAGTTACATGTATGAACTATACATCTGCCTATTTTCAGTTAACATTTTTACAGACAATGTGGAGAAGAGTTTAAGATCAATGTTCTATAGGTGGCTATCTAGTTGAATATAGTGTCTAATACTAGTTGTTGAAAAGACTATTCCCCCTTTGAATATTCTTAGCACTTTTGTTTAACAAAAAAAAAAAAAAAAAAAAAAAGAGTCAGCAGACTCTCAAATTTCTGGACTTTTAATTCTATTCCCTTGATCTGTATGCTCATCTATCTTATATTTATGACTCCTACAAGCGGATCAGACACCCTGGTTTAAAACCTGAAATGCTAAAATTGCCAGCAGAAAACATAAGCAGTATTCTATAAGGCTAGTTAAAGGACGGGGTTTTATTTATTGTAGGAATTAAACCTAGGGCCTTGAGCTCGCTACTAAATAAGCAAGTGTTTTGCTGTTGAGCTACATCCCTTACTCTCTTTAGTTTTTGCTTTTGAGACAGGTTTGCTCACTACATTGTCTAGGTTGGCCTTGAACTCACTCTGTCGCTCGGGCAGGTCTCGAACTTGGAACAGACCTCTCGCTTCAGCTTCTCAACAGGTGGCTGGAGTTCAAAGTCTGTACTACCGAGCCTGGCTCCTGCAGCCTTGATTCCTGTAGTTTTGTAGTAAGTTTTAAGACTGGAACATGTGAGCCCTCGACTTTGTTCTTAAGATTGTTTGGGGGGTCTGGGGGTGCGGTCCAGTTGGCAGAGTGCTTGCCTACAGTGCAGGAAGCACTAGGTTCGGTCCCTACCATGGAAAACAAGATGATGCTGTACACCTGTAATCCCTTTACTTGGGAAGTAGAGGCGAGAGGGTCAGGCATTCAAGGTCACCCTAAGCTGCATAGCATGTCTGAAGCCAGCAGCCTGGGCTATGTAGAGACCTTCATTCCAAAGAATCAAAAAAATCAAAATCCAAAAAAAACCAAAAGCCACACCTACCGTACAAGATTGCTTTGGCTTCTCTTTCCTTTATATCGCCCATATCTTTTAGGATTGGTTTATGAAATTCTAAAAAAAAAAAATGGGAGTTGGGGGGCGGGGTGCATGACTGGAATTTTGTAAAGGTTGTACTGAGTCTAAAGGGAGTTAAGCGTGTTATATGTGCTGTCAGCTTGAGTCCACAGAGGAGGGTGAGGGATTGGCAGGGACGAGTAGCAGGTACCTAAGTCCTTGAGCGGGGTGGCTGCTTTATTCTAGGATCACGGTCTCACTCACAGAGGAACTGTTAAAAAGGCAGGGAGGTCACTGTGTGAGAGAGAGGCTGCCACCTCTGAATCTCTCTTGCATCTTTCTCTCACATGTGGCCTCTCTGCATGAGGCAGCTAGCTTCCTTTCTGTTTCTTTACTGTAGCACAGCATAGCTGTGGCATAGCCGGGCCATGGGGTTGTAGCCAGGATACCAGTACCCCAGAATCATGAGTCAAAGAATCTCCTGATAAGTTATTCAACTTCAGGTAGTTTTTAAAAATAGCAACACGAAGTAGACTAAGAACCAGGTATGGTGTCTCAGGCCTTCTTTAATCCCAACACTCAAGAGGCAGAGGTAAAGGCAGGCAGATCCCTGTGAGTTTGAGACTGGCCGGGTCTATATAGTGAGTTCAAGGCCAATTAAAACTATAAAATGTGACCCTGATTAAAACAACAACAACAACAACAACAACAACAACTCCCAAACCCCCCCCCCAAAAAAAAACAAACAAAAAAGCCAACCAAACAAAAATAACCCCACTAAAACAGAACGTTTTTATTATACGTACAAGGGATATATCAGCTAGAGTAACTTTTCGGTGGATTTTTGATGAATTCCTGTCCTCAATATGGTTTCTTTTGTTATTTAAATATATTTAAAATAATGTGTTTAAGATTTTTTTTTTGTCTTATAAGTCCATATTGAGTCTCCCTTAGAAGCAATCCTTGTGATTGCTTCCCTCATTGTACATGAGCTGTTTTCTTCTTTCTTTATAAGTGCCATAATTTGTTGAAATTCCCTCCTTCCTTCCTCTCTCCCTTCCTCCCTTCTTTCCTTCCTCTCTCCCTTTCTCCCTTCCTCCCTCTCTTCCTTCCTTTCTCCTTTTCTTCCTTCCTCCCTCCCTCCTTTCCCTCCCTCCCTTCCTTCCTTGAGCAGGATTTCATACCGGCTAGGCTGGCCACAGACTTGATTTTTAGTTGAGGATGATCTTGGATTCCTAATCCTCTGCTTCCATCTCTCAAATGAGATTGTAGGCGGTGTGCCATCATGGCTGGCTGAAACCTCTTCCTTTTAAGTGATACAGTGTAGCAACTCCAAAACTTTGCTTCTTTTCCCTTCCCAGATTTTTTTGTTGTCGTTTGTTGTCTTACTGAATTGTAGTGGTTTCAGTTTGTGTTTTTGGTCATATGTCTCTGCTGAAGCATGTACTGAGGCAAACTTTAACCTGCCAGGTCCTAACTTTGCTCTGGCCCTCACTTCCTACTTGCATATCATTGTTTCCAAATGAGCTCTGTGTGAGAGCTTAGGACCAACCCGGGAGTCTCAGCTCTTTTCTTGGTATCCGTATAACCTTGAACTCTGATAGATAGGACCTTCTAGCTTTCTAAGAATACACCAGGGTTCTTCAAATCCTGTGTTTTCCTTGTAAATGTTGGGGGTTAGTTTTAAGTTATTACTTGCTCAAACTGATGTCCAGTGTCTTAGGTAGTCACAAAAATCAAACAGTGGGGTCCAGTAGCTTTGACAGAAAATTGTGAAGAAAGTACTTTGTGCACGGGGTGAAGCTTGCCTTGGAAGCACGTTCTACTTACTGTCTTCCTCAGTGCCGGTTTTCTGGGAATAAGTCTTTGCAGCGAGTTCTCTCTGTTTGAGGCTGTTGGTTTTTTGAGACTGCTTATGATATGAGGGTAGAGATAATATGAAAGGGACACTTTAAAACACTGGAGATATTCGTTGGCACTCAGCTATTTTTCTTAAACGCTTCTCAGTTTATGATAAGCTTTTAGTCAAATTCTTAGACTCCTGTAATGTTAGTTGCTTCTTTTTTTTTTTTTTTTTTTGTCAATTTCCATTGCTTTCCTGTAAGAGGAATTTTGGATATGCATCTTTGCTGTTTCGACCAGTATGACCCTCTCACAGTCTTAATGCCCTTTCTCCTCCATATTGAATTTAACATTGGCATTGTTTTCTTCCAGCACATAGGATGTGCATGCCTAGCCAAAGTGTCGTTTTCTTGTTCCTGGTCGGCAATCAGTAGTCAGTGTAACTTCTCTGCTTATAACTTGCGTGTCTTCTATTGCTGTTAAAGGGTTTTTTCACTGCTCTCACATTTCTGTAATTTCACTTAGTTCACACATCTGCCTGAGATGCTTTGTTCTTGTATTCGAGGCATGGCATCTCTCATAAATCTGGAAATTTTGCTGCCACGATCATCAGCTGTTACTTTGGTATTTTCACTCTTCTTTCCTCCTGGGACTCCAGTTAAATGTGTATTAAATGTCGTGTCATATATTTTCACGATTTTGACTTCACATGCTTTGGCCTGAATATTTTCTTTTGGCCTAATTTTCAATTCTTCTGTAAGATCACTTATGCTCTTGTAATGTTTTAGTTTTAGGTTAAAAAATCTAGAACTATGCTACTTGTTAATAGTTTCTAATGACCAGTTTTTGCTTTTAATGGTAGTGCATATATCTATTTGTTTAAGAAAGATTTTTTTCCTTATCTATGTGTGTCTTTCTGCATGCCTTACTTATATGTCTTTATGAGTGTATGTGCACATATCTATGTGGGTGTGTGCATGTGTGTATGCGTGGAAGCCAGAATTGGGGATCGGAACCCTGAGGTCTAGAGTAATAGGTGTTTATAGCACAGCAGAATTTTTACGCAGGTGCTGGAATCTGAACTTTGGTCCTCTATGAACAGCAAGTAGTCTTAGCTGCCAGACTATGTCTCTAGTCCAAATACATTTTCCCTATTGTTGTCAAACATGTATAACATAAAACCTACCATTTATAGCACATATATTTAGAGATTTATTTTATTTTAAATTTTTATTAAATCTCTCTCTCTCTCTCTCTCTCTCATATGTATGTGTGATGCCTGAAGTTATGAATGTGCGCCATGTGTGCACATTCAGGTGTCAGATCCCCTGGAACTAGAGTTACAGGTGGTTGTGAGCCACCAAGTGACTGCTAGGAATCAAGCTCAGGTTCTCTGTGAGAACACTAACCACGCCCAGCCACTAAGCCACTCCCAGCCACTAAGCCACTCCCAGCCACTAAGCCACTCCCAGCCACTAAGCCACACCCAGCCACTAAGCCACTCCCCAGCCTTTTATTTTATTTTTACTTCTGTGTGTGTGGTGCGCATGTACGGGTATTTGAAAACGAGTGTAGGTGCCTGCCGAAGCCAGAAGGGTCAGATCCCCTGGAGCTGGAGTTACAAGCAGTTGTGAGCTGCTCGTTGTGGGTACTGGGACTTGAACTCAGATCCTTTACAAGAGTCGTGAGCACTCTTTGCTGCTGGGCCATCTCTCCTGCTTCTTAAACATGTACCTGAATGTGCAGTTCTGTGATATTGATTACATTCTCGTTGTGCAGGCATGTATCTCCAGAAGTTCCTTCATTGTAAAACACTGAAACTCTCAACCAGTTAAACAATAATTTTATTTCATCTCCTAAAAGTCACTATTCTACTTTATATCTGTGAATTTGACTACTCTAGGTATCATAGAAGCAGTATTTTTGTGTGTGTGACTGTTTTCACTTACAGTTGATCCATGTAGTAGAATATGTCAAAATTTCATCTTTCTAAAAGGCTGGATAATATTCTTAGTTAGTCTTACTTAGGGTTCCTATTGCTATAAAACACCAAGATCATAAACGGCTGGATAGGAAAGGGTTAATTTCAGCTCAGGTCACACTCCTTTGCTGAGGGAGATGGGGGCAGGCCCTGAAACAGGACTGGAACCTGGCAGCAGGAGCTGTGGGAGGCTCAGCCTGCTGCTGAGGACCACCAGCTGCTTGGTGGTACCGCCCACCATGGGCTGGACCCCTCCCACATCAGTAACTAATTGGGAAAATGCACTCCCACCTTGCCCACGGGCCAGCCTGGTGGGAACCTTTTCTTGATTGAGGTTCCCTGTTTGAACGCTATAGCTTGTATCAAGTTCACATAAAACTAGCTGTCATATACTTGTGTGTGTTACATTTCCTTTTCTATTTGCCCTTGACACACTCACTGCGTCTGTCTCATGACTGTGGTGAATAGTGAGTGCATGTACATCTCAGAATATCTGAGTCCTCACTTTTACAAGTTTTATTTGAGCACATACTCCAGAACAAGTACTTATTATCTATAGGTTTACAAACTTGTTAGTTTCTGTATTTTTTCTGTTACTAGTTATTATTGCGAGTGTAGGTGTTTTTTTTTTTTTTTTTAGGTTTTGACTTGCATTTCCTTAGTGATCGGTAATGCTGACCAACTTTTCGCATGCTTGTTACTCATTAATATATCTTCTGAAACGTTTATTCAGATATTTTTCTATTTTTTAAATTGGTTATTTGCATTTTTATTGTTTATATTGGATAACTCTAACGTCCATATCTCTCTGGTTCTGCTTGAGTGTGTGTGTGGGCTACTGTTTTTTCTTCATGGTGTTTAATTCCCTTATTGTGCTAGACATTACATTTGCTGAATTATAGAATTGTTTGGAGGAATAAGTTGGGATCCTGTTTTCATTGGGTACCTCTATGGTTCTTCAGCCTTTTTTTTTTAAATTTATTTTTAATTCATGTGCATTGGTATTTTACCTGCATGTATGTCTGTGTGAGGGTTGCGAGTCCCCCAGAACTACAGTTACAGACAGTTGTGAACAGTCATGTGGGTGCTGGGAATTGAACCCAGGTCCTCTGGAAGAGCAGTCAGTGTTCTTAATCACTGAGCTGTCTCTCCTCCCCCCAGTTCTTTAGTTTTAATGGAGACAACTCAATTTAGTGCTGCGGCCAGGCGGATAAGTAGAATAAAACTGTGTTGCCTGGGAGGGCTAGCTTGCTTCTCTAGAAGCTTTAGGGTTAGCAATTTGTGGTTTCAAGGCAAAATTAGGAAGTGTTTTCTCCATACATGACTCATAATAGAAATGGGTATGGGTGGGAGAGAACCACTTGTAAGCTTGTCTGGGTGACCAGCCGAGCTGTGTCTTCAGCTTGTCATCGGCCTTTGAGAATAATTGCAGCCTTACATCTTTAGGGAAAGGGGTGGCCTTTCCCACTTGGTGAGGCTCCTGTTTCAGTACTGTATCTAAATGCCCCGCTGTCGTTCTCAGATTGGCCTGTTTTTGTCCAAGCTTGACTCTATGTGATGGCTCAATTGAACCGTGTGCCCGACAGCCTTGCAGATAGCTGTCATCCCCCGTCTTCTCTCCCTGAGCTGGTGGCTGGATTTGTACTTGGACTACCTTCCAGGGCGACACTGTTACCGCTACTTCGTGGTATACAAAGCAATTCATCATGATTAGCTTACAGGTTTTGTTATGTACCACTTCTCTTCAAAGGATCCATTTCTGCCTTAATTTGTGTCTGTCAAAATGTGTATTTAATGATAGAAAAGTTGTAAAAGAGGGGCATTTCTGATTCAAGCTCTCCCTTTGGAAGTGACTTGACCCATTTTCTGTTCTGTTGTGTTTCTCCACTGCCTGGAAATGAAGCCGTACATTTTTGGCAGTTTTCTGGGCAGATATTACAAAGGCATGGTAGGCTTGTCTTTTTTTCTTTCTTTCTTTCTTTCTTTCTTTCTTTCTTTCTTTCTTTCTTTCTTTCTTTCTTTTTTTTTTAACTGTATTGACATGGGAACAATCAAGCCTTTCCTGATAGTACAAGAGAAAGAACCCAAGATGCTCCACTTCTCTTGGGATAAAGGTAGCGGGTAAATAAGATAAACAAACGTACTTGATGAAGAAAGCCATGTAGAGTCCAGCTTGTAATCGTGCAGACACTTTGGAGGAGAGACCCCTTTCTGTCTGAGGAAGCTCGTTCCTGGGCCCCTTCCCTGAGTACGTTTCTGCTCTGACGAAAGGCAGATGGAATTGCCAGGCCCACGCTTCTCCTGGGGCCATTATGGAGGCAAAGGGAGATGACGGATGTTCAAACATATTCAATAGTAAAAGCTTTCCGGGTGGAGGAGCCATTATTATTTTATCTCGAAGTACTTTTAGGGGATAAATAATTTATTTAGCTCACTAAGTTCGTCCTCTGAGGCCAACTGTTCCTATTGTCTGGTGCCTGAGTCAGTCCCGAGGCCTGGCAGGCTTGCGGAGGGCCGGAGTCTAATGAGCCTGCCCCTCTGTGGAGTTTACTGAATTGTGCTGTACTCCGTCACTGGGAAAACACCTGTGACCTTTTCGTTATAAGATGAAAGTGGATTTTTTTTCTTTTTCTGATGATGGTTTTGGAGGTTCCAACCCCAAATCTGGTTCCTTCATAGCTTTAGACTTTGAAAGGACTGCACAGCATGGTAGGAGTCTGTGGTAAAGGAAACAAACCACTTCAGTTGAGGTCAGGAAGGGAGAGAGTGACTGAGAGACCCAGGTAAGGACATGCCCTAAGGACCTAAAGGTGTTCTCTCATCTTTCAGTACTGTCCTCCTGGGGACTAAGTTTTTAATGCTTGCATGGTATAGGCACACGGATGACATTTAGACCATAGTGGGCATCGCGTCTTTCCTCTTTCGTTCCCCTCTTCTTTCTTTTTCTTTTGTTTTTAAGAGACATGGTCTCATTCTGTAGCTGAGGCTCACTTAGAACTCATTGTAAGTTTCCTGCCTCAGCCTCCTCAGTGGAGAGATCACAGGTACTCCTCGTCATGACTAATGCAGCCATGTTCCATATTAATGTCTTCCACGATCTTTTTTGATTAATTGATTGCTAAATTGCCTGCTTTTTTTTTTTTTTTTAAATAAGGTTTTTCTTTATAGTTGGGGTTGGCCTTGATTTGTGAGCCTCCTGCCTCAGTCTCCAGAGTGCTGGACAAGCCCAGTTTCACAGAACCATCTTATTAAGTATCTCATTAGTCAAAACAGATAATAATGAAGCCGATAATACTTTTTTTAAACAGATAATACTTTGCCTGCTGAGAAACTGTTCATCTTAAAGTTCATATTTCTGTAAGTCTCGCTGTGAAGCTTAGAGTTTTGAGTTAATGGGGTTTTCAAAAATAGACCATGTAGCACCCTCTCCTGTCACCAGGATGGAGGCTTACACTGAGGAAGATGGGATAGCTTACCTAATGTATGCATGTTAAAATGGGATTTGTCCCTTCATCCTCCCAGTCGGCTATAGCCCATCGTGCGCTGGCTCTTTCTCTACCACTGTTATCTTACCTAAGGTATCCTCAAGGCCCTGTAAACAGTTGGGTGCCACCAAGATGAACTCACAGAGAAAGTTTCCGAATTGTTTAGAGCAGCACCCATTATATAAGATCTAGACTAGACTTTGGAGCCGGAGGGGAGCTTACTAGTCACCACTGGACAGAGAAAGAACTCAGTGCAACTCAGAGAGGACAGTCATTGCAGATGGCTCAATAAGATGGCTCAGGTTTCTGAACGCTTGCTGGAGTCTGGGCCTTGAGCTAGGCATGCTGGAAATGTTGAGGGAGTTGGTAAAGTTAGAGTTAGGACATACCTTTTTTTTTTTTTAAATGTCTGTTGTATGTATGGTCATCCGGTAAAACCTCTTGTGATCTGTTGCCCTCAGGATACTTGGAAAGCTTTCAGGTCATTAGGGCATGGCCTTACCTGGATCTCTCAGGTTAAAACTTTATTCAGTGGGACCTTTTTCTTGTTGGTATTTGTGTTGATGATTTAAAAGTAGCGGCAGGGGCTCCAGCACAGACCGGGACCATAGGACCAGTCTCTGTTGGCAGTCAAGGTGTTCTCCACTAGCAGTGAGCATCCCAAAAGATTGTACTATTTACGGATGCCCTTGATAAATTTACATTTAAGGTTGGGAGGAGAGGAAGGAGGGGAGCTCTGATAGGGATGTGAAGTAAATAAATTAATTAATTAGTGATAAAGAAAAGAAAAGGAAGAGAGGAAGGCATATGTACTGATGGGATCTCAACAAATCCATCCAGGCCAAATCCATCCATGTCCCATTGTCCAAAATACATAATGGGATGAATATTCACTAGAAAAATCTCTATTTAATAATAAAAAAAAAGAATTTGTGTAAATTTAACACAAGAGCTCGCCTATGGTTTGAATGTATTTTTTTTTTTTCTTTCAGAGGTTCGTCTGTTGGAGACCTGGCCCTCAGTCTGGCAGTGTAGGAGTGGTGGGACTCTTAAGAGGTGGAGCCTAGTGACAGGTCCTTAGGCCATTGAGGACATGCCCTTGGAAGGGATGCACAGGATAACCCCTGTGGACTCTGAGTCTATTCTTGCTAGAGTGAGTTATAAAGCCCGAGGCTGGCCCACGAGCTGCCCTCTGGCTCTCCATCTGGTACTGTGATTTCTCCCACATGCACCATTGCTTTGAGGCTGTCACTATAGTCCAAACTGGTCCAAATGGGCCACCTTATTTTAAACTTCTAACTTCTAAAACTGGGAACCAGGCAGACCGCTTTTATTATGAAGCTATCCAACTTTGGGTGTTTTATTGTAAATAAAAGAAAATAGACTAATTAAAAAAAAAAGTACATACTTAAAATAATATTAATTCTCTGAGAATCTCTTGCAATGGTTTTTGATCGTATTTACACTGTACTTCTTCCCCAGACCTACTCCCACCTTTCATCTCCTCCAGCTTCATGGTTTTAAAAGTTGTAAAATAACCCGTTGAGGGCTAGAGAGGTGGCTCAGCGGTTCAGAGCATTGACTGCTCTTGCAGAGGTCCTGAGTTCAATTCCCAGCAACCACATGGTGGCTCACAACCATCTGTACTGGGATCTGATGCCCTCTTCGTCTGTGTCTGAAGACAGCGACAGTATACTCCTATACATAAAATAAATAAATCTTAAACAAAACAAAATAAAACACTGAATCCAGTTTGTGCCGTCTATATACTCCTGGTCATGGGGCCATCCATTGGAGCATGGCCACCTCATCTCATGGCCATACCCTTAAAGAAAACTGACTCTCCCTCTCTCAAGTCATCAACTGCCAATAGGTCCTTAGTTAGGGGATGGGGCCTTGTGACTCACTTTCCTTTCCGTACTGCAGAACTGACTGGCTTGATCTTGTGCGGGCAACCGTAGCTTCCTTGGGTCATGAGTGCGTCAGTCCTAGCATATCTAGGTGACCTTATTTTGGTCTTTGCTATAGTCCTAGATCCCTGGCTCTTCTAATTCTCCTGTCCTTCTTTCCACTATGCTCCCTGGTTGTGTGTGTGTGTGTGTGTGTGTGTGTGTGTGTGTGTGTGTGTGTGATATAGATGTTCCATTTGTGGCTGAACACTCCTCAGATACTTCTTTGAACCTTGACCAGTCGTGAGATTTTCATTAACAATCATCTACTGCGTAAGGAAACTGCTCTGATAAGATCTCAGAGCTTCACTGATCTGTGGGTACGAAGATACAAATTTAGAGGGGAGTCTGATAACGTGTTCATTTAGCGGACGGATAGTAGGTTCACTTCTGGGAACTCTCCAGCTATGGGTCCTTGGCCAGTTTTACAGAACCAAGCATGTGTCTTCTTCTGTGGAGTGAGTCTTAAATCCAAACCTGGAAGTCGTTGGTTACACTCGTAACATATGCACCACTTCTGCACCATGGGAATAAAAAGCTTGCCATGTCTGTCACTACTGTAGTTCATATGACTCACAAGTGTGAGCGTTTGTGACCGTTCATGACGTTTTCTTGCTAGAAACCTGCACAGCACATTCCAGTACTGTGAAATTGAGGCAGAGGGAGGGGCTTCTGATGAGTACCAACTCTGTTCCTCTATATCCTGTGGCCAACCTGTGTCTGTGTGCTGTCTTCAGCCATAGGGTCTGACCATCAAGTGCTGGCGGGCAGAGCAATGGCACACCCTGACTGACAACTTGAGGGGAGGTATCCAATACCTATCTGGTACTGGGGCTTTTATTTGTCAACCTGTGGCTTCTGTACAGGGTAACTACAATTAGACGCCTTTATAACATGTATTTGTGTGTGCGTGGTGCGCGAGTGCATGTGAGTTCACATGTGCGTGCACGTGTGCACATGCATATTTAACATATGCATAAATAATGCACATATGTACACATGTATATACTATATATTTCACATATACCTAGATATCTTTTAAAATATTATGCTCTGAGTTTGGTTAATTTTATGTCAACTTGAGCCAAGCTACAGTCATTTGGGAAGAGGGATGATGCTTTCCCTCAGAGGAACTGAGCCGATGCCTCCCTAAGACTGGTTTGTAGGCAAGCCTGTGGGGCATTTTCTTAATTGGTGATTGATGTGGGAGGGCTCAGCCCATTGTGGATGTGCCTCCCCTGGGTGGGTGGTCCTGAGTTGTATAGTAAAGCAGGCTGTATAAGCCGCAGTAGCAAGCCAGTAAGCAGTGTTCTGTCATGGGCTTTGCTCATCAGCTCCTGTCACCAGGTTGCTGTCTTGACTTCCTGTGATGACGGACTGTGATGTGGAGCTGTAAGGTGAAATGAACCCTTTCTTCCCTGAATTGCTTTCGGTCGTGGTGTTTTATCCCAGTAATAGAAACCTGTAACTAAGACAGCTTCCATATGACTCTTTCAAACATCCTTAGTGTTATATATATTTTTAATATCGGTGGCACATTATGGGATTGGAATTTGCATAATGTCCTTCTGTAGGTGGAAGCACAAAGGCTCTTTTGAGGAAAAAAAAATGTTTATGCCTTCGTTGGGTGAGAAATTAAAGCCATATCTTCCTTCCATGTGGAGCTGTTTTCTTTGGGGGTGGGGAGGTAAAACACCTGACAAAACATGGTTACTCCAACTAGTGATTTTGGTAGATAGTCTGGAAATTAAATAAGGGAAGCTGCTATTTCAAGGGAAAAGCTGCCTGTATTTGTTACAGCAAATGATAAAGTTTGTGCCTTCAGGCAAAAGTTAGAATTCTGGGAAACTTGAATCTACGGTGGTTGGTTGGAACCCATGGATGACTTTAATACATGTGAATTTGGGATGTTGTGTGCTGAAGCGTGTTGTTAACTTAGGAGGCATTTTCATTCAGCGAGATCATGTTTGCCATTGAAAGGCTACACAGAGGCAAGGTATTTGTTCACAGAGCAAGGTTAGTAGACAGTACGTAGTCGTCTTCAGAGTTGGTTGTTAGAGTTGCGGATCTCATATTGCAGCTAGCTTGCAAGAAGACTGCTTGCTCAGTCTTCGCAAACAAGCATGACTTGCCATGCTGACTGAATTCTCGGTTTGTGTCCCACCACAAGTCTGTGTGAGGCTAGATTTTCTTCACATACTTTTGTTTTTTAAAGAAGCATTTATTTATTTTATGATTATGGGTACACTGTAGCTGTGTTCAGACACACCAGAAGAGGGCATCAGATCCCATTACAGATAGTTGTGAGCCACCATGTGGTTGCTGGGAATTGAACTCAGGACCTCTGGAAGAGCAGCCAGCGCTCTTAACCACTGAGCCATCTCTCCAGCCCTTTCTTCACATACTTTACCCCAAGCAATATAGCACGTCAGACTGAATATAGAAGCAGATCTGTTAAGGGTGCTCCTTTCTGTTAAATGTGGGCTTTTTACATTTTCTTCTCAAAAAATTTACTTTTAACGTTAATTTTATTATTATGTAACGAGTTCACTATTGATTATAAATGAACTACTGAATAAATAATTTAAAAATCTCTGTGTTAATTTTTAGTAGTGTAAGTCTCAATTGAGAGACCCTTCCTAAAATGTGTTAGAGGTCTGGCAATACAGTTTAGTGGGTAAAGAGACTTGTTGGATAAGCCTGGTGAGTTCCGTCCCCAGAACCCAGATGGTGGAAGGAGAGAACCGACTTCCACAATTGTCCTCTGACTTCACATGTGCATTGTGGCATGTGTGTGCACCAACCCTCACTGTGCTGGCTATTTATTTTTTATTTTGTACTTTTTTTTTTGTCAACATGGCACAGGCTAGAGTCATCTGGAGGGAGGCAGTCTCAATTGAGAAAATGCCTCGATAAGATCAAACTGTAGGCAAGCCTGTAGGACATTTTTTAAATTAGTGTTTGACTGGGGTGGGCTCAGCCTATTGTGGGTGGTGTCATCCCTGTGCTGGTAGTCCTGGGTTCTATAGGAAAGCAGACTGAGGAAGCCATGAGGATCAAGCCAGTAGTCAGTAGACTAAGAGCCCACTACTAGTCTAGGGCCTAGGATATTATGGAGCTCAAGGGAGAGTGCTGTTACCAGACTGTCTACTGGTCCTGATTGTGGGTGCAAGCCACAATTGAGTTGTTTGTGCTTTTTTAGGTAAGTGGCCTTTGCTGAGTGGCAGTTGTCTGAGGGATTCATTTTAACTGTAATATTATAAATAATTTTAGAAACTGACGTCAGGATTTAGTTTTTGAGGCAAATGATTCCTACAATGATGGTACTTTGTAGCACAGGTCCAACCCAGATGATTCTGATATCCAGCAACATTTATTAGTGTATGGGCTCTAGCTGTTTTTGCCACGCTGGAGGAGAGGATCATAGGTACTTAGATGGTCTTTCTACTCCTAAGAGATTTTTTTTTCTTGGGTTAAGAGGGAAACGAAGTTGCTAGGACAAGCTTCATTAAACTGGAAAAAAAAAAAAAAGCTGCCTAAGAAGGGATAGGAGTATTGGGGCTGGACTCTACAGCTGCTCCGTACGAGGGCTCTGAGTAGGAAGGAATGGCCAGCTGTGCTCAATGACTGGAGCAATCTTGCAGACTAGACCCTTGGACAGGTGTCACCTTCATTGCCGGTTGTTAGGAAGCCGAGCCAAATACCTTTCGTTTACTGGTGGTGTCTGTGGGCATTGTGAAGAGGAGAGTCAAAAGTGAAGGGACCATGTCTTGGTACCAAGGATCTTGCCACTGGGTGTGATGGTTCATTCGTATCAATTAGTAACTCGATCTAGAATCAGTTGAGAGATGGGCCCGTAGGTATGCCTGCTGGAGATGGTCTTGATTAGGTTAATTGAGGTGGGAAGACCTGCCTACTATGGGCGGTACTATTCCCTTGGCAGGAAACCTAGACTGAATTAAATGGCAAAGGGAACTGAGCACAAACATCCAGCACTGATTTCTTGATTATGGATGCTATATGACTAGCTGCCTTAGGCTTTGTGCTGTGACTTCCCTGTAGTGGTTGACTATAGCCTTGAACAGGAAAAGTAATGAAGATAATTGGGTAAACTCATGAAAGGACTTGTCCCATGAGATATGTTGGAAAATGGGGACAAGGCTGGGTGCAGGTGTCCTGTGTGGTTCATCCTTTTTCATAAGGGCAGCACTAATGTTCCTTGTGGAACTACAGCGAGTCTCTTGTGGGGATCTGGGAGTAAGGAATTCCAACTAATTGCATTTCCCTTTTGGCTTTCAGACCATCGTTAGACTATTCCTTAACATGTAAGGTTATGTTTCTGGTTGATTTCTTACAACACATTAAACTTGAATGGATCTTTTAAAAGACAGGCTGTTGGAGAACAGCATACATGGAGAGCCAGCTCTTCCTGCTATGGCTGTACCTCCATCCAGACTGCAGTGAATGGTTGCTGGCATCGAGGGGGTCGTGCCTCTCGGCATCTTGAAGGTAGAAATGAAGTCAGAAGGCCTGACATGGAGCCCCGTGGCAAGCTCCACAGGGCTTTTCACTTTCCTGTCTACCGACAGGGTGATTTTTGTCACCAGGAGGAGTGTGCGGTTGAGTTCTCTGCTGAGTGCAGTGGGAGGGGGACAAATTGTCCTTCCTAGACAGGATCCTCAGCTTGGAAGAGTAACAGAACTGGGGACAGTGATGGGCAACTGCTCCCGGCTGGGACTGACTTTCTGATCCCTTCAGTGGTGTAGATTAGGTGTAGATGGCCTCCTTTGTTGGTGAATGAAGAGTTTTCTCTGTCTGTGGACCACATTTGAGTGACTATTTGAGGTGCAGGGCTATGGTAGGTGATGTTAATGATCTGACTGATCCTTAACTCGCATAGCTCCTGTGGACAGAGGAACCACTGCTTTCTAGCCTGCTTGAGGGGAAGAGTGTTCACAGGTGATCCCAAATGGCTGCCATCACATTTGAAAGGTCTGAGGAGGCTCTTGCTCCTGCCCTGAGGAGAAATGGCAGGGAGTGTTGCTCCACAGTAGAGAGACTTCCTTTCGTGTAGACCGGAATCATTAGTCATGATGCATTAAACTCAGGTTGGATCAAAATGAAGAATGGCCATGGCGAAATCTTGATTATCGGAAAGTTAGTCATTTGTTCTCTGAGTCAGCTTAATGGTGTATAATGTTCAAATCACTTTCTCTTGGGGCTAGGCCAAGAAGCTAGCACGACTGCCAGTGTTTTAGCAATGAGCTAATCGGCCCATGGCTTCCACAGTCCCGGCCAAGGATTTCTTTGGAATTAGTGATGTCACCACCTTAGACCCAAGCTGTCATGGAGATCTGTTTTTCTTTCCTTTTCTTTTTTCTTTTCTTTTTTAAAAGTTAATTAAAAAAAATATGTTTATGTGTGTGTTTTGCCTTTATGTATGTTTGTGCAACCCATGCACGCCTAGTGCCCAAGGATGCCAGAAGTCAGGGTTAAATTCTGGGGCTGGAGTTCGAAGATTGTGAGTCAGAGCATGCGCCGTGCTGGGAACCCCAAACCAGATCTTCTGCAAATGCTCTTAATTGCTGAGCCATCTCTTCAGCCTTCCTTCTTTCCTTCCTTCCTTTTTGAAATAATATTTTATTAGCATAGAATATATATATATATATATATATATATATATATATATATATATGGAACTCACGCGTGAGTGCAAACGCGCACGCACGTGCAGTGCACATGCACATACGTGCACACGCCCCCCCGACCCCCCACAGAACATATATATGTTTTGATCACATTCATTCCATTTATTTTCTTACCCCAGCCACGGCTTCTGGACTTCTTCTTTTCCCCCAATGTCCACCTCTTACTTTGATAATTTAAAACAACAACAAAACCTCCCCTGACTTTAGTTAGGGCTGGCTCAATGTGTATGGGTGTGGGACTGTTGTGTTATGGAGAGCTTACAAGTGACTGCACCCCTGAAGAAAAGAATTACCCCTCCCCCAGCAGCTACCTGTTTCTTTCCCCATCTCCCCATCCTTTCTTAAAGCCTTTTACCCTCACTGTCCAAGCCCCCTGCTCATTATGTGTTTTCCTGTTCCCTTCCCACCTTAAACCGTTTCCACTCTCTGCTCTCATGAGCCCTTTCTAGCTTTCTGATCTCTATAGAGCCTCCAAATTAAACACACATTTCAAAAGGAGGACCCTCGTACCAGACAGAAGTGAAAAATTCTATTGTGATTGAAACCAGGTGTGATGATAACTCCAGCTGCACTTTTTTCCCACATTTAGGTTTGTTTTTTCATAAAATTTATATGAATTTTATGATTGTTTTATTTATTTCTATGAAGAATGGTACTGGGATTTTGACTGAGATTACGTTGGGTCTATAGATTACTTTTGGTAGGACGGCCATTTTGGCAGTATTAGTTTTTCTGATCCATGTGAATGGGAAGTCTTTCCATCTAGTGTTTTTCTCAATTTCTTTCTTTATTGTTTTAAAAGTTTTCATTATAGAGGTTTTTCCACTTCCCTGGTTAGGTTTATTCAAAAGCTTTTAGTTTTTGATGCTATAGTGAATGAGATTTTTTTTTTCCGCCCTGATTTTCTTTCTCAGTATTTTTTGTCCCTGGCATGTAAGAAGGCTCCTGATTTTATCCTGACACTTTGATGGAGTCATTTATCAATTATAAGGGCCTTTTCTCTGTCTATTGAGATGGCCATGTTTTTTGTTAGAGTCCATTTATGTAGCTTATTATGTTTATTGATTTACATATATTAAATGGTACTTGCATCTCTGGTATAAACTCAACTTGATCATGGCAAATTATCTTTTTTATATGTTATTGAATTTGCCTTGTAAATATTTTGTTGAGAAATTTTTCATCTATGTTTTTCAGTGCAACTGGTCTTTAATTCTCTCTCTCTCTCTCTCTCTCTCTCTCTCTCTCTCTCTCTCTTTCTGTGTGTGTTTAGCAGTTTTTGGTACCCAGATAATATTAACTTCATAAAAAGGGAGTCTGACTTTCTTATTTGGAGATTTTAAATCTCTGCTTCAGTATCAGTGTTTGTTATCCATCTGTTTATCTCATCTCGGCTTAATTTTGGAGGCCATAGGCATCTAGAAATTCACCTGTTTAGACTTTTCCAATTTAGTAGAATGAAGATCTAATGGTTTTAAGTTTTATTGGTCGTCTGTTGTAATAGCTCCCTTTCCATCTCTAATTCTATTAAATTGGATTTTTGGTTGGTTTGGCTAAAGTTTTGTCAATTTTGTTTATCTTCAAAGAGCTAGCTCTGTGTTCCATTGATTCCTTTCCCTCCCTCTCTATTAACTTCTGATGTGATCTTACTGATGTCTTTCTGTTCACTGATTTGAGATTTGCCTTATTCTTTTCCTGAGCTCCTAATGTATATCAGTAGGTTATTTATTTGGGAGTCTCTCTGATTTCTTAATGTGGTTACTCACAGCCATCAATAATTCCTTATGACTGGTTGACTTGTGTCCCATAGGCTTTAGTTGTTGTTTCCATTTCTGTTTGTTTCTCTTCATTCAGTAGTGTGTTTAATCTCTGAGTTTGTGCTGTAAGGCTTCTCTTGCTGTTAACTTGTAGAGTCTATTGGAACCAGAAAGGATACAAGGGTTTATATTTGTATTTGTTGAGACTTGCGTTGTGTCCACTGTATGATCTATTTTAGAGAAAATTTCATAGGCTGCACAGAAGACCATGTAGTCTGTAGTGTTTGGATGGAATGTTCTGTAGATGTCTATTACGTCTGTTTGCTTTGTGGTGTCATTTAATTCAAATATTTCTATTTTCTGTCAGAATGACCTGCCAACTGGTGAGAATGGAGAAGTCACCCACTATTATCATGCAGTGCAGGGGTTAATTAGTGATTACATATAGTAGAATTTCAAAAAAAAAAAAAAAAAAAAAAAAGCCGGGTGGTGGTGGCGCACGCCTTGCCTTTAATCCTAGCACTTGGGAGGCAGAGACAGGCGGATTTCTGAGTTCGAGGTCAGCCTGGTCTACCGAGTGAGTTCCAGGACAGCCAGGACTACACAGAGAAAGCCTGTCTTGAAAAACCAAAAAAAAAAAAAAAAAAAAAAAAATAAAAAAAATTAAAAAAAATTACATATAGTAGAATTTACTTTATGACATTGGACCATGTATGTTCAGAATTCGTCTCTTGACGGCTTGCTTTCTCAATCAGTATAAGATGGCCTTCTCAGTAGGTTTGGCGTGACGTCTATTCAGTTACATATTAGAGCAGTGAGTGCCGCCTGCTTGTTTTCTAGATTCATTTGCTTGAGGTTCCTCTGTCTGTCCTCCCCCCACCCCCCACACTAAGATAGTGTGCTGTTAAGGTGGTCCATCTGTCCTTCCTTTTATCCTAACTTCCTAACTTGACAGAGCTAGAGTTATACAGGAAGAGGACTCTTAATTGAGAAATTGCCTCCATAAGATTAGCCTATAGGGGGGCAATTTCTTAGTTAGTAATTGATATGGGAGGGGCCAGTGCATCGGGAGTGGGGCCGCCCCTGGGCCAGTGTTCCTGAGTTGTGTTAAAGGAGGCAGATCAAGCCAGAGAGCGGCACTCCTCTGTCGTCTCTGCTTCATTTCTTGCCTTGAGTTCTTAAGCTGACTTCCCATCATGATGGGCTGGAAGCTTCAGGGAGCTCTTTCTTCTCAAGTTGCTTTTTGGTCAGTATTTGAAACCAAACCAAAACAGAGAGTATCTGTCTTTTGTAGTGAGGTGTATTTCCTGGTGTCAGCAAATAGATGGTTTCTGCTTTTTGATCCAGTCTACTTACTAGGCTGTGTCTTTTGATTGGGGGACTGAGACCATTATTTATCATTCTTATTATTTTATTATTGAAAGGTTTGTATTAATTCCTGTCATTTTGTTGTTCTCTCTGTCTCTTTTTGTCTGTCTGTCTGTCTGTCTGTCTGTCTGTCTCTTGTTTTACTACTATTTTAGGTTGGCTTATTCATTCCTCTGGTCCTATAGATGTACTTGTTTTTCTCTTAGGTCTGATTTCTTCAAGTATCTTTTGTAGAGATGAGGGGTCATAGGTCCAATTAGCCCATTTTTATCATGGAAAAAATGTATAGCTCCTTATATTGTGGTGTACTTTTGCTGTGTCTGGGTCAACTGTTGTCTCTCAGAAATCATAACACATTTGTTGGTGGCCTCCTGACTTTTAAATTCCCTGTTGAAAATTTGCTGTTATTTTGTTGGGCCTAGCTTCCTATGTAAGTTGGTGTGTCTGCCTTGACTCTTACCTGTAGATTTGGTCTTTTCAGAGTGTCTCCCATGTTAAAGTCCCCACTTGACATGTCACTTCTTCTTTTCTGTCCTTGTTTGAATGTTCTAGTTTCCCATCCTGCCTTCAGGCTCAGATGTTGTGTCCCCTCTTCACATCCGTCGTTTGGTCAGACTCTCCACAGTGTGTTGACGTATTTCTCCTCTCCGGCATGGCAGGCTGGGTTTTCTTACGTATTTCTGTCTTCACTGTATTCCTGTCTCAGAGCTTACATTGCCCTTCTTATTTCGGCCAGCTGCCTGCATTCTCAATCAGGAGCTCCTTTTCTTCTTTGAACACACCTTAAAAGATCTTAAAAATATCTCCCTTTTTATTTCCTTACTTGTCGCTGTGCTCTCGTCAGGGCCTGGGTTTGTGGTCAGGGCCTGGGTGTGTGGATGCCTGCGGCATCCAGAAGAGGCCCTCATCCCCTGGAGCTGGAGTCTCAGCTGGTTGTAGACTTGCCTGAAGTGGGTGGGAACTGAACTCTGGTCCTCTGAAAGAGCAGCCAGAGCTCTTAGCCACTCTTCTTCCTCTCTCCATCCCCCTTTTAAACATTCTTTTTAGTTCTCTGTCTGGAATTTCATTGCCTCTCTCACTAGATGCCATTACTGTAGGATTAGAAAAATCGGAGGAGCTATGTTGGCTTGTTGTGCGTATGTGTTTATTAGTAACCACACTGAGGCTTACATATCTGGTGTCATGTCTGTGTTTGGTTTATTTTTATCACCTATGTTCTTTCAGTTGGAGCATTTGCAATGTTCGCTTGGGACTGGATGTGGTAGAAATCGAGTGTATGGTTCAGAAAATAGATCCTCGGTCCAGGAGCTCAGGGTTCGTAGTGTAATCTCCAAATATTTCCTGAGCAGGATATTAACTGCTGGAGCAGCCACAGCTGCCTTTGCTAGCCAGTTAAGAATAGTGGGCCCTTTGACTTCAATAACTGTTGGCAGATAAACAACCCAGGATAGGACGGAATGTACTTTTTTAGTTAATAAGATTAGGAGTGACTGAACATTACAGTAGGTGAGCATAATGAATAAGTATTGAATTGATTCTTGAAAAACAACCGATCTGATTAAAGTAGCTAGCAGGGACAAGCTGGGACACTGTAAGAGATTGTTAGAGCTATGAAGGTTTTAATTAAGTAACTAGAAAAGGGAATAAGGATGGTAGAAAGAAGATGTGGGTGGAAAAATAGGGAATATTATACATGTTGCCAGAGAGTAGTGAAGAATGTTCTAGAAGCTGGAGAGATGGTTCATTGGTTAAGAGCTGTTTCTGTTATTCCAGGAGACCCGAGTTTGGTTCACAGCACCCATCTATTGTGCAGCCCATAACTGCAACTCCAGCTCCAGAGGAATCCGATGCCCTCTTCTGAGGGCACCTGCTCACGTCTGACATCCACTTACACAAACACAGACAACATAAACAAAAATAAATTTAAAAAGTAAATAAAGAAGAAGCCCTTATGGTAAACTGAGCGGGCTCGTGTAAATAGTCCTGTGACATATGTACAAGGGTGGAAAGTTAGTAGAAAATAAAAAATAAAAAGAATACTTATGGAGGCGCTGCAAAGATGGCTCAGTGATTAAGAATGCTTGTAGATCTTTCAGAAGATCCAGGTTCAATCCCAGGACCCACGTGGCAGTTTGCGGCGATCTTAACTACAGTTCTGGGGGATCCAGCACCCTTTTCTGGCACCAGGCACACAAGGACTGCACAGATGTACATGCACAAACACCGATATTCATAAAAAAGCCCCATAATTTAAGAAGAATACTTCACGGAGTGGAATAGCTGGCATAGCCTATGCTTGAGTTGAAAAGTGATGCTCTCAGATCCTTGTGACTCTAGCAGGCTGCACACGGTCCCATAAGCAGCAAGGGCAATTGGGATCTGCTGGTCTCTGCAAGTTCAGTCCGGATTTTGGTTGGTGGGAGAGGGGAAGTTGTAGGTCCTTTTCCTGGTGGCTCCTGTGGATTCTTTCGCTCCATTGTGGGCTCTTCTGGTCCCTTCTGGTCTTCAAAGTCAGACTTTGTTGAGCTGGCTTGCAGGCAGGCAGTTTGGTGGAAGGGCTTTCTGTTGGGCTATGATTCTCCGCCCTCTTGCTTATAGATCTTTTTCTTTTCCAGAGTAAGAGCTTTCTGTGTATTATCTCACTGAATTTCACCGGTGAAGCCTTTAATTTTAGCATTTTACCCAGAAGCCTTAGTACCTACCTTATTTTTGAAAAGCTTATCCAAGGCGAGCTTCCTTGGTTTTTAAGATCTCCCTTTTCAAGGCATAAAGTGACGCTGTCACTTGTAGAATTGTGTCCTCACTTCCCATCCGTACTGTACTTCAGATGTCCTTGTTTACGTTTTTCCTGTACGTTTTTCTTGAAGTCTTACTATCTCACCTCAGGGCCTCTGCCTTCTGGATCTCACTTTAAATCCATAATGGAGGTTTCCTAAGGAGTCTCAGTTACCAGGGCAGTCAGAGACCTAATTCCACCTCTGGAGCTCCTGTTCCTAGTCATTTCCTGATTATTATCGAAGTTGCTAAGTGCACTTTGCTGTATTTTCCCAGCAGACAACTCTCCCAGGCTCGCCAGAGATATGCTTGACTTCTTACCCTATTTGCCTCTCCATAGCGTCTGGATCTAGCCACAGCTTCGCAACCGAAAAGCATATAAACACATTTTAAAAAAGATTTGCATTCTTTTATGTGAATGGGTGTTTGGCCTTCACGTACATATGTGAAGGTCAGAAGAGACCATCTGACTGCCAGTGGTTGTAGATAAAGTCGTTTGCATGAAGATCTGCGTTTAGATGCCAGAGCCCGTGGACGGCTGGACGAAGTAGCCAGCTTGGATCTGCTTTTATATGTCTGTTATCTACTTTAAGAGCCAGTGTCCTTGATTGTTTGAGGTGTCCCGTGGAACATTCAGCCAAGATCAAAATTATTAAACAATATCCATATTTTAATATTAGAAAAGGAAATGGATAATGTCACAGTGACTCTTAGCTTCCCGTTTTCCTTCCTGTTAAGATTAAAGACTAATACTATTTGGTTGTGCCTACCAGGTCTCTAAAATGATCATTTCTGACAAGTCTGACCCTTTGTTTCTGTCTCTATTATTAACAATATTTGGTACATGGAAAAAAGAAAATTCTGTTCCACACGAATTCAAACTCGCACTATATTGACATCTGATTCCATCTGTAATATAAATATAGCTGTCTGTTTGTTTCCTCACTCTGTTCTGGTATAATATTAACACAATAGAAGATATCAATTCATCATCCACAAGTACGAGTTATAATAGCTTACGTATTAAAGACCAATCTCCTCTAAAAATTAAGGCTAGCCAGCTTCATATGAGCTGCTAGCTATAAAATCAAACTGGCTAAAATATTGCTAAAGTGAAAAGAGTAAGTTATTTTAAACACCCAAATATAAAGTATTTTGTAGAATACAAATAAATGCAGGCTAAAACCACAACTGATCTAGCTTTAAAATTATATATATATATATATAGTTTATTTGATTAAATTACTTGTTTCCCTATTTTCTACCTTTGCTTTGTTAAGGTGGACAATATTTTTGATTATTTAATTTTTAACATAATATTCCTATTATATGTTACATATAATAGGAATATTTAAATATCTTATTCATGTCACATATAAATGTTAAATCACATATAAGTATTGTATCAAGAACAGAAAAGAAATCAGATCCAGATGATAATAGCTAATTAATAATTAGCCCCTGATTGCCCAAAATGGACTGCCTAGCCCATGGGGGAGCTGTGAACAAAGTTCCCAGGAAGAAGCTGCGCCTGCAATGGCTGACCAGTTGATAAAAACCTCAGTAGTTGTGGGAGATTGGGATAGTAAAGGTCCAGAGCCTAACTAATTGCAAATCATCTTACATTGTCTTCTTAATATCAACCGTTGGCTACATTGTACGTGACCAAATACCCTTGCGCTTAATCCTTTAAAGTGTAGGATTGCTTCTGCCAACTCAGAAACTAAGTCTATTGTCGCAGTAATGTCTGAGGCCTATGATAGAGATTTTCACATTGATGTAAAAGTGTCTGTGACTGTCTATGTTTTGTAATACTTAATGAAATTGTTAATACGTTGAACATAGAATTAGAGGCATCCTAAATCTGTGTTCCCCTGTCTGTGGTTATTCATATTTGCCTCCAAATTAAGCTATTTCTTATCCCTTTGAGATGAAAGCTGGCTGATGTCTTATTTTAGTATGGGAATGTGCATGGATATAAGCCTGGGGTTGAGGGCTCAGGATCCAGACTAGCAGAGTGTGGTGGTTTGAATGAGGGTGGGCTCATGTGTTTGAATGCTTGGTCTCCTAGTGAGTGGAATTGTTTGGGAAGGATTAGGAGGTGTGACTTTGTTGGAATAAGTGTGACCTTGTTGGAGAAGGTGTGTTGCTGGGGCTGAGTTTTGAGGTTTCAGAAGCCCATCGCATGCCCAGTCTCTCTTTGCCTTCTGCCTGTGGATCAGGATGTAAGGCTCTCAGCTGCTACTCCAGTGCCATTCCTGTCAGCTTCCCACTGTGAGAGAATTTTAACTCTCTAAAACTGCAAGCTGGCCGCCAATTAAATGCTTTGCTTTATAAGAGTTGCCTTGCTCATGGTGTCTCCTCACAGCAATAGAACAGTGACTAAGACACAGAGTATATTTGAGTTTTATCAGTAACAGCATCAGGAGACATGAAACAAGGCAAGATCATTAGGGAGAGACAGAAACAAAAGCAGACTACAAACCTAGTGCTGGGTCTTCCCAGTGAGGGCTGGGATTAGGAAAGAAAACTTTTTGTTTAATATCTCTCTTTCTCTCTCTCTCCCTCTCTCTCTTTCTCCCTCTCTCCCTTTCTCCCTTTCTCCTTCTCTCCCTCTCTCCCTCTCTCCCTCTCTCTCTCTCTCTCTCTCCCTCCCTCTCTCCCTCTCTTCCTGTCTCTCTCTCTCTCTCTCTCTCTGTCTGTGTGTTTCAGAGGACAACTTTAAGTGTTGGTCCCTGATTTACACCTTGAGACAGAAATTCTTTAAAAAATATTTTCAAGATTATAATTACCTTATTTCCCCTTTCTCCCTTATATCCCTCCTCACTTTCCTTCACATTCATGGCCCCCATTTTCATAAGTGTTTTTACACCCTGCCCTAGTTAGGATCACGGTTGCTGTGATGAAACACCATGACCAAAAACGCCTTGGATGACGGGTTATTTGCCTTACACTTCCATGCTGTTATTCACCATTGAAGGAAGTCAGGGGAGGAACTTAAACAGGGAAGGAACCTGGAGACAGGAGCTGATGCAGAGGACATGGAGGAGTGCTGCTTGCTCATCCTGGCTTGGTCAGCCTGCTTCCTTATAGAATCTAGGACCACCAGCCCAAGATTTGCACCACCCATCAATCACTAATTAAGAAAATGCCTGATAGGCTTTCCTATTGCCATAGTTTATGGAGGCCTGTTCTCAGTTGAGGTTCCCTCCTTTCAGATGACTCTAGCGTGTGTCAAGTTAACACAAAAAACAGGCCAGCGCACAAGCATGTATGTATATGTGTATTCCTAACTATAGCCTGTTCAGTCTGTGTGCTACTTGTATGTATCTTTTCAGGGATGACCACTTTTCCTAATTCTCAGCATTCCTTAGTGGCCTGTAGTTTTGTGTGGAGTGAAAGACTCATGGGCTTGCATCATTTGCTTTGACATGTCTATTGTCTGTGGTCAGCTCATGTTTAGGCAGTCATCTCGGTAAGACTATCTGTGTAGCTTCTGACATTCCTAGGACACACAATCACACAGTAAATTTCCTGATACTCTGCCTCTTAAATTGTCCCACCCCCCTGTTCTGCAGTGTTTCCTGAGTCCTAGGTGTGGTAGTTGTCTTATTGATGCTTCCACTGGGACTAGGCTCCACCCCTCAGTGGTTTGATTGGTTGTACTTTTTTTTTTTTTTTGTAATAGTTTCCACCTGTTGTAAAGAGATGGTTTTATGATGAAGGGTGACAACTAGACTTATCTGTGGGTACAAATATTTAGAAGGTGGTTAGAGATTATGCTGATTTAGTAAGGTGGTGGTTGTAGGTACTCCTCCAACATCCACGATGCATGACTTCAATAGCCCTGGGTGGAGGTTAGATTTCCAGTACATGGCATGCTTTTCCACTTGTTGAGTTGGTCTTTAAGTCCAATTAGAGAGCTGTTGGTTGCTGCCAAGGTCTGTGTGGCCACAACTGCACCCTTAGGGTTATCATGCCATGGTGGCTGTCGCGGCTCATAGGTATCATAGCTGGGGGGTGACTGTTGGTTGCTTCCTGTCCTTTGGAAGCTTGCATGTCACCTTTTTGTACTCAGAGAAGACTTTCAGTTAGTTTCCTCCCAGGGTTCTCTGGGCTCTGTGTCAAAAGTGCATGGTGTGTCTTCAGCAATATAGACTTATCTTTCACCCCTGGAGAGCAACCAAGGGCAATAGCAATAGTCTGTAACACTCTGGGAGTCTTTTGGACAACCCTGACCGTCAGCTCAAAAGAGAACTTATCATGCTGTGTGTTAGGGTTTTATTGGGTGGTCTTTACCTCTTAGAGGGAGCCTTGTCAGCTCAGATGAGAACTATTGTATTTAAACTGTGTATTCATATTTATATACAGATACCTGTGTATTTTTTTGTGGAGAGTTAATAGCAGGATTCCTGACTTAGTGTTATTTTTTTACTTCCCTTCTTCTCTGTGTTTGTTTCCCTCCTCCTCTGTAATTAGTGTGTCTCCCCCCTTTTCCCATCTACTTGGTTAGATCACTGGACCCTGCTTGTTCCTTCTCTATTGCTCCCCAACCTTGACTACCCCAGCAATGGTCTCTTTTTTCTTCCCTGCCAACTTGGTCTTGGTGGATATTCTTTTTTTATGTTATGTTTGTATTCTGTTTGCAGGTATTTTGTGGAACATTTCTGAGTCCATGTTCACTAGAGCTATTGGCCTGCAGTTTTCTCTGTTGTTGTTGGGTCTTAACTTGCCTTGGTGTTAGAGTGACACTGGCTTTGTAGGGGTTTGGGAGTGGTCTCTCTGTTTGTTGCTGTAGATCTTTGAAAGTCTGGTAGAATTCTGCAGTGATGCCATCTGGCTCTGGGCTGTTTTCTGTTGCAATCAATCTCCTTGTTTGTTGTGGGTCTGTTTTGGCTGTTGACTTCTTGGTTTAATTTTAGTGTTTTGAGCGAATCTATAAATGAAGGCGTTTCTTTTCCAGATTAATGAAGTACACGTTTTAAAAGTATTCCTGAATAATATTCCAGATTCCTTCGGTGTCTGTTGTAGTGTTTCCCTGTTTGAGTACGTTAATTTGGAACCTCTCTCTCTCTCTTTTGGTTAATTGGACTGAAGGTCTGTCAGTCTTTATACTCATAAAGAACCAGTTTTAGATCCATTGATAGTTCCCCCCCTGCCCTATTTCATTGATTTCTAGTCTGATTTTCATTATTTTGTGCTGTTCACTGGGTTTGGATTTGGTTTGTCAGTCTTAAGTTATACATTATTGTGGTGAGATGGAGATCCTAAGGAGTTATTTCAGTTCTTTTGAGTTTGTAGAGATCTGGTTTGTGCTGCTGAGTGGAATATATATTCTTTAGTGTTTGGATGGAATATTCTGTAGATATCTGTTAGGTCTGTTTGATGTATGATGTCAGTTAATTATGATGTTTTTTTTTTTTTGTTGTTTATTTTTTTTCCCAGATGGCCTGTCTATTGGAGAAAGTGGGGTGTTGAAATCACTTACTATTAATGGATTAATGTCTTCAAATCCAGTAGTACATATTTTTAATGAAATTGGGTGCACCAGGGTTTGCTGGATATATGTTTAGAGTAGTAATGTCTTCTTGGTTAACTCTTCCCTTATTAGGATGAAGTGCCTCTCTTTATGTCTTCTGACTTCTGATTGGTTTTAGATTGGAGTCTATCTTGTCAGACTTTAGGAGAGTGGTGCCTGCTTGCTTCTTTGGCCCATTTGATTGAAGTACTTTTATTCATCCCTTTACTCTCAGGTGATGACCTACCTTTGAAGGTAAACTGTGTTTCTCATAGACAACAGATGGATTTTGTCTTTTGATTGAGAATTGAGACCATTGGTAGTTAAAGGTTTTGAAACGTATGTGTTAATTTCAGTCATTGAACTGTGCGTGTGCGCTGTTCTCAGTGATACTTTGTGTTTTAATCATTCTGGATGTGTATTCCTCTCCACAGTTCTTGGCAGTGTTCATTCCTCATTTCAGCCCAAAATACTATTTTCTTTAAGTTTGGTTTATTGGCTGTAAACTTTTAAGGTTGTTTATGTTGTGAAAGTTTTTCTTTTCTTCTTTAATTATGAATCATTTTGCTCAGATATTAGTCTAGGCTGGCATCACAGTCTTAGGTTTTGGCACACATCGCTTCAGGCTCTTCTGGGTTCTTTCAAAGTTTCCGTTGAGAAATCAGGTGTTAGTCTGATGGTTTTCGTTTGTATGTGACTTGTGTTTTCTCTCTCAAAGCTTTCGAAACACGATTGTTCTGTATACTTAGTGTTTTAATTATGATATGTTGTGGGGATTTTCTTCTCTTGGCTTGTCTGTTTGCTTGTTTATGTGCTTCTTAGATTTACATTGGTGTCTTTCTTTAGTTTGGGGAAGACCTTGTTGAATGTCTGGTCTATGCCACTGACTTGGGGCTCTTCTCTCTCATGCCTGTAAGTCAAAGGTCTGGGCTTTTTGTGATGCAAATTTCCTGCATGCTCCTGCCTCATAGATTTTGTTGTTGCTGTTGTTAAATTTTAATATTCTTCATTTCGGCTTGAGTCCTCTTCTTCCATGTTTGTATTTCCCTGTTGGATTCTGGTCTGGTCTTGGAGTGTCATAGTCATTTCCATCAGCTGGGTGTTTGTGTTTTCTTGGGATGCTTTTCTCCTTATTTCTTTTTAAGCTTTGCCGTATAGGAACTGGTTACAAGTTCTGATGATAGATAGAGTCCTTTCTTTCAGGCTGACAGCAGTCTTGGCTGCTCTGTGTCTTCACAATTGATAAAACTATCAAGGTGTCTTTTGTTTCCCAGGGGGCTTACTGTGTAATCACTTCTGAATTTTTAGTCTTCATGTTTAAAGTTCCTTATAATAGTGTATGTCTTTCTTTAATAAAGATGGAGCATATATATATATATTTTACTTTTTATTTTTTATTTTATTTAGTATAGAATAGAGTTTATTTAGGGCGTGGGGAGGGGAGTTGAGGGGATAGTAGAGACAGAGCTAGTTTTTACTTTAAAAAAAATATGATTCCATAAAAAATATGATTCTGAGTGTCTGTTTTATAAGGAGAGAATGGACTTTTCCAAAAGAGATAGAGTTTATATAAAACCCAAAGCTTTAGTTGAGTTTACAGTTTATTAGTAGCATTCATGCATTTTTCCCTTTCTACAATTTTCATTCATGTATTTAATAAGCCAAAATGTTATAAATAGATACAAATACTTATGAGTGTGAATCTGGGTTTCCCAGAGGAAATGAAGACTTCAAATATAGCGCGAGATCTCTTTTTCTATAGCTATAGAACTTGTTTATTTGATCTAAATTTTTATTTTATGTTTATGGGTGGTTTTTTTTTTTTGCCTGTCTGTATTTATGTATACTTCCAATGTGGCTGGTGCCTGCTAAGATCAGGATAGGGTGTCAGATTCCCCCAGAACTGGAGTTATAGATTGTTGTGAACCATCATGTGCTACTAGGAATCAAACCCAGGTTCCCTGGAAGAGCAGCTGTTGATCAGATCATAAACAGATGATCCACCTCTAATTTCAGATTCATCTCTTCAGCTCCCTTTTGTAGCTTTTATCTTACAATAGATGATACATATGTGAGATTTTTACTGGGAAGCTACCAGATAAGGAACCAGTGGCAGACCAAAGTAACGGTTTTACTGTCATCTGATTGGTCAAGCCAGTGAATTTATTGAGGTTACTTATCGGAGTATAGGTGAGGGGGTTCCAACAGAAGAATGGACAACACAAAGCCAGCTTTGTCACCAAAAAGCCCACCCAAGCTTGAGTTATAACCGAAGCTGCAACTGTGGAGCTCTCTCTGCATGGCATACAGGCCGCTCAGGAGGTTGGAGTGTCCTCCAGATAGCTTGGTTGGAGCGTCTTCTTGTCCAGCAGATGTGTTCACTGCTTCCATAACCATGTGGAGGGGGTCTTGGATATCTTACTAGTTTTAGGAACTTCTTGAGACTTGAGTTGTTTACCTCTTGGGTCTCACGGGCCTCTCCCTCCTACTGGAGGGAGTGTTTCCATTTAGAACTTTCTGAGACTTAGGGATTTGCCCTCAAGAATTGCTGCTTCAAGATGGCAGAATTGCTGCTTCAAGATGGCAGAATTGATGTACAACACTTCACTCTCCCTCTTGCTCATTAGTAATTTATTTTTTTTTTGCGACAGAGCCTCACCACATAGCCCCTGCTAGCCTGAAACTTTTTATATAGACCAGGCTGGCCTCAACCTCACAAAGATCCATTTGTCTCTTTCTTCTGAGTTGCGGGGTTACAAGTGTGTCCCACCATGCTCGGCTTCACCCTTACCTTCTTTTGTCCTCTCTTCCGTGGTGTTTGCTGAGCTTTTAGGGGTTGATATAGACGCGTATCTAAGGATAAACACTGGGGTCCAGCGCCACAGTGTCAGTCGCTTGTCTCACTGGTGGTTATGTGTCTTTGTGGTATACCATCTAATGCAAAAGGGAGTCTCATTTCATAGCCAGTTGATACTGACAGCAACAGTGATCTCTGGGTCTAAGAACAAATGTGTAGGAGCCCATTTAGTGGGCACATTAGATCCATTTAAGAAAATAGTAGCTGCAGCCTTTGCCCTGAGACCTGTGAGCTCCTGGTTATATGTTTTGTCCTGGCTGGTGCCTGACCCAATTTTATTCTGTGAAGTGGGCCTTAAAGCCAACGAGAAGGTTGTTTGTTAGACCGTGGCAGTTTTGCCACAGTTTGTACCAGCAGGATCACGTTGTCTGGTATTTTGGCACTATGACGTTTAGCATTCATTCATGGCTGATCAGGAATGCTGATGAGCGTTTCCTCCTAGCAGGCTACACAGCAGCTTCCAGCTCTACAGAGGCCGGCTGGTAAGGAGTGCATGTCCAGGCCTGTTGCTATGTAACACCATAACAGTTTTTTTTTCCTTTTATATAAAATTTTGCTCTATTAGGAGACAAGAATGGAAGAGGCAAGGGCTCAGAAGATGAAATGAGATTAGAGAGTTAGGGAGAGCGTTTTTAAAATTTATCTTTAGTTCTGACACAACCTCTACATTTTAAAGAATAATTTCCTATTTTTAACATCTTTTAACTTAGATGTAGTTCCTAGAGCTTTTTTTTTTTTTAAATTCGTAAGTTGCCACATTTATTGTTTGTTGTCATTAGATGTTTTAAAATTCCAGCTAAATAGGCTGCTCATTATGTCTTAAAAAATTCTATTACGATGTTCAGTTGAGCGTACCGACGACAGCAATAGCAACAACAGTTTAGAGATATTAAATAATGTTCCCTGTTGAGTGAATCAAGCTATAAAGGCAGGTTCTCTTAAGTTAGATCCTGTGTTTGTTACTTTTCTGTCACTATGAGAAAATACCATGATCAGAAGCAATGTAGAGGAAGAAGGGTTTATTTAGGCTTTTAGTCTTTCACACTGGGGAAGTGTGGTGGCTAGTGGCAGGCATGGTGATGGTAGCAGGATGTCGAAAGCTCACATCTCGCCGGGCATTGGTGGCGCACACCTTTAATCCCAGCATTTGGGAGGCAGAGGCAGGTGGATTTCTGAGTTCGAGGCCAGCCTGGTCTACAGAGTGAGTTCCAGGACAGCCAGGGCTACACAGAGAAACCCTGTCTCGAAAAACCAACAACAACAACAACAACAAAACCCCCTCACATCTCAGCCTGGAGAGTGGAGCAGGGAAGAAACTAGAAGTGGTGTGGGTCTTTAAATTCTTGATGCTGACCTTTGATGACATACTTCCTTTAAGGACACATCTCCTATGTCCCCCAAACAGTGGCATCAGCTGAGGACCAAGTGAGCCTGACAGAGGATGTCCTCATGTAAACCACTGCAGATCAGACTCCTTGACCCTCAGGACCAGCCACCTTTCCAAAAAACACTTGCAAGTCGAACAGACACACTTATCAAATGTAAGATCAGCTGGAGTTGGAGTACCTGTTTTTCTTCACAGATACCTTTCCTGGCATTAGAGTGTTAGATGAGGGGCTACAGAAAAGGACAGAATGTTAGCAGATTAACAAAGTCAAAGGCCAGACCCCCAAATACTTTCAAAGTAAACAGACCACACTGATACAGCAAACCAAATGCTTTTAAAGCAAGCAAGCAAACAAACAAACAAAAGGTACCTAACAAACAGGATGCAAAAATCAACATCACTCAAAAATCTGTTCATCACCCAAGCCAAGAGCGGTCCACTCACAACATCCACTCAAGGTAACAGCCCTGGATGGTTGCGCACAAGGGGCTCATGCTGGTACCTGGCTCTGATCCAGGGGTCTACTTTAGTGAAAAGTGGATTCTGGGCTCCTATATTGAGACTACTGTCAAAGTAAACACAGCTCTGACCTCAAAGGGGATGAGAGACAAGTTTATCCCTGAGCCATATATGAAGGAAGGATAATGGCTTGGTCCTACAGGCCTAGTTTATTTCATATCCCATGTTCTGATGCGGTAACAGTTCCATGAATTCTGTATATAACAGAACGAATAAAATGGTAAGGACACGTTAAAGTATGATGTGGTAGGCATATCACATAGGAGGGAAACAGCAGACTGGGAATCTTGTTAGTTGGCCTCGGATGCTGCCGTGATGACGTTTTTGCTTTTGAGTCAGTGGAAGTAAGGGTTCTGTTCGTAGACTTTAAAAGATGTACTTAATAGTCACAATGGCAGGACGCATGCAGAAGCAGATAATTCCTGGTTATCTGCAGAAGCGTGATTATGTAAAAAATCCCCAGGATCTATAATACAACCTACTCTAATTTAGTGATTCACCGATTCTTACAATAAAAGATAAACTCAAAAATTAATTTTATACTGTGTATCATCAACATCTGGACACCAAAATTTAAAATAGTGTACGATCACTGGAAAATGAGGAGATAGTTAGCTACAGATCTAACATAAAAAGCCTAGGACTCAGAGGCTGAAAACTTTAAAATGCTGATAAAGAAAATTAGGGCAGCGCTGAATTAATGAAGAGACATACAATGTTCATGGAATAGAAAAATCAACATTGTTATTTCCAAATTAGTATATTATTATATTAAAGCAGAGTAGCAGGAAAAGCTGAGGCAAAGCTGAAAAGGAAGTGTCGACAACTCTGTCTGTCCACCCTAAAGATGAACTTTCCCCCCCCCCTTTTTTTTTTAAGTTTCTCACAAGGTTTTACTATTTTCATTAACTATTAACACACATCCTAATTTATTTTACAAACTAACATCTTGGAGGAAGTTTTGATGTTTTTGGAGTCTATGTACTTACAAAATAGTCATGCCTTACAGTTCAATAAATCTTTCCAAGCTATTTCATTACAGAAGTTATAAGCATATATGATTGAAAACAGAAAATTCTACAAAGAATTCAAAGAAAAGAAAAAAAAAAGGCCCAAAGTTCATGCCATTGAAACATCCCAAAATACTATAATCCAAGAGAACATGCTTCTATAAGTCAATTTTTGCATAAATAAATAAACAACAAGTTTTCTTAACAAGAAAACTGAAATAATCATGTAGACAGTCTCCCTTCCAGGAGGTAGACCATCCTTCCTCACTTTGCTAAATGAGGACTGAGCCACACCACCTATTTTAAGAAAAAGGAATTCTAAAATATAATGAATTTATATATAAAGATGGAAATCTGACAAAAACTCTTTGTCATTAGTGATCAGGTTTAAAGTCATCAGTGGTCTATTGTGTTAACAGGGTCCACCCCACAGATGACTCTTCCCTAAGTTCAGACTCATCTATTTCCCAAATGTTTCTCTTCCAAGTAGCATCCTGATACAGGTTAGAATTCCACATATAAATTCTAGGAAAGTGGAAAAGAAACATCCAGTCTGTAATGGAGGGGAGGAGAAGGATATGTCATCTCTCTGTATTGACTCCCTAAATCCATAATTTTCATAATTCCAGTTTATCCATAAGTAAAGCTACAGACAAGTTCCAAATGACAGATATCAGCAAAGGACTTGACAGAGTCCTCAAAATGACTAATGCACAAACACAGACTGGCTGAAGAACATTTTAGAATCAGTAAAGCAATCATTATCCCCAGCTGGTTGGTGAAAGTTGACTGTTTTTCTTCACATGATTGGAGGAAGCACACTGAGAGCATTGGGACAGCTGTTTGGGTGGCTTATCACCTTTGACTTCAAGAACGTTTTACCGTTTGGTTTCCAGGAGAGTGGGTGAGCTTCAACTTCTCTCAGGTCCCAGAAGATTTGAGTGGGCTGCAGAACTCTTCTTGGTTCCAGATTCCTAACTTGTGTCTTGAGACATTTACATAGTGATGGGTTATGTGAAATACGCATGTCTACACAACAGAATCTTACCCTAAGGGACTGAGGGTCTGCACCTAGCGTCTATCTGTTGCCTCTTTGAGATTATGTTTTAGGTTATCTGTCTCATTTTCTTCTTACTACCCTAGATATTTTCTTTTTTTTTTTTTTGCCATCTTTTTTTTTTTTTTTAAACTGGATATTTTATTTACATTTCAGATGCCAACCCCTTTCCCCATTTCCCCTCCCTAGAAAACCCCTATCCCGTGCCCCCTTTTCCAATAATTATGCTCTAATTGTATTTTGTGAGAAAAGTTTTATTTTAACAGGAAGGGTAATATGTAGGAGGAGCTAAGGGGGAAGGAGCACCGAGAGGAAAAGATGGAGTAAGGAGAGGAGAAGATGAAGTAGATGAGAAGCTAGGTAATGAGAGAGAGAAAGAGAAAGAGAGAGGGGTCATGGAGGCAGAAGTTCACGTGTCTCCACCAGTCAAAGATAGTTTACATAGCTAGGTTGGGTATTAGGTTACACTCCTGATTGAGCATTACCATACTTATAAAGCCTTTGATTAACATTTTTCCCCCTTTAGACATGGTCTCACTATGTATTCCCAGATGATCCAGAACACACAAGAAATCCACCCGCCTCTTCTTCCCAAGTGCTGGGATTAAAGGCATGCACCACCATGCCCCTCCGAGACTTACTTTATAGCTCTGTGGTGAGGATTATGTGGTACTGCTCAGAGGACAGACATAGCCTTCTGTGGTGCAGAATAGGAGGTCCTGCATAGACTGTTTCTTCGTAGAAGTTTCTCAAGTCCAAAAGCAAGTGACGAGGCAGGATGGCCGGACCAGCACATGGTGTTAGAACACTCTTTCAGAGGTTGAAGATTTGTCCCTCAATCTGTTTCTCGCGCCATTACAGAGCTAACTTGAAGCAGATGTTAGACACAGTCTAAAATTCCAAAGTTGAAAACTCAAGGAAAAGAATAAGGGAATTCTACACTTGACTCTAACTTTACCTGTAGGAGAAGTATACATTGAATCTCGTCAGAGTTTAAACAAAGGTAAAGTTCAGAGAATGAGAAGATAATTTTATGCATGGAAAATATTTAAAAAATCATATACCGGAGGAAAGAGTGATCCTGTAATGTATGGAGCTCTCAAAATTAGTACCAAAATAAAAGATTTAATAGAAATAGAATACAAGACTTGAGATATTTTATCAAGAGACATTACAGATGGCACCTAGAAAATGAGAACATCTATATAATTGACTCTTTAGGAAATGCGAAGGCATACACTTAACAGAATGGGTAAAGTAAAAAAAAAAAAATGCAATAACAGTAAACGATAGCTCATGATAGAAGTGATCCCTCACAGACCTCACTCGCTGTCTGGGGTGTGACATGGTACAGCTCTCTAGAAAACAGTCGGGTGGTGCTTACGACCCTAAACAGCAGCTACTACCAGGTAAACTAATTATACATACACCCCTGGGCATTCGCCCCAGTGAAATGAAAAATCTTGTTTATTGAAAATCTATTCACACATTATCTACATACAGTGTGTCCACCGAAGTAGCCAGAAACTGGGAAAGGCCTGGGTAGGTGTTATTCCTTGGAGGGACAAACAAGTCAACAGGGAAACACACCTGTGACATTGCGCCCAGCCAGCAGTGAAAAGGACTGAACGCAAATAGAGTGCCCTGGTGAATCCTAGGAAAGTAAACTGGGGAAAAATTGATCCCCAAGGATTTATACTGGATGTGCTATTTCAGGGTCATTGAAATTGACGTTGTGGGCACGGAGAGCCAGTAAGAGGTTGTGAGGGACTTCGGAGTTGCTTTCGGAGGGATGCGGTTATAGCTCTGAGAGCATCATGACATTTCCTTGCAGGACTGTTTTGAGTCGTAACTATGCTAGTGTTGGTATCATGGCTCCCATATTACTGTTGTCTTAGGAGGAAACTCGGTTAAGGGTATGTAAAGTATCTCTCTGCTGCTTCTGCAGTTGCGTGTGGATATATGGTTACCTCAAAATCTATAGGCATAGTTACAAAATGGGAGCTGAGTCATACTGATGGTGTAAAAGAGAAATGCAAACTAGAGGAAGGTCACGTGACTGAGAGGCCGTGGCATCTGAGGACAGGGAGATGTTGTAGAGGCCCTTGAAGGCCAGTGGGAGGATTCAGCTTTTCTTTGGATAGACTAGGAAACCACTGCAGGACTATTTAGAGATTTTGAATGAACTGGTCCCTTAAAGAATGACTTTGCCTGCTATTCCAGGGGTCCTGGGCAGAAGGTGGCACCGGTTAGGTGGTCATTCCATTAACTTAGGGAAGACATGAGGGCGATGTTTTCCAGGGTAGCAGTAGTTGAGTTGGGAGGGGAATGGATTCTAGGTGTGGTCTGAAGCAGGGTTTTGATGGTCTGCTTAAAACCTTGGATATGTCCCCAAGAAGAACACTCACAACCATAACATATATGCAGAGGGCCTAGCTCAGACCCATCCAGGGTCTGAGGTTGGTGCTTTAGTCTCCATGAGCCTGGCTTAGTTGATTCTGTGGGCCATGTTCTCATGGTGTCCTTGACTCCTCTGACTCCTACAATCCTTCCTCCCCCTCTTCTGCAGGCTTCCCCTGGCTTTGCCTAGTGTTTGGCTGTGGGTCTGCATCTGCGCCCATCAGTTGCTGGATGATGCATCTCTAATGACAATTGGGCTAGACAAAAATCTAAGTGTATAAGAGAATGCCATTAGGAATCAGGATGTCTCTAATTCTCTTGCCTGGACTTGGGATCTGTATTCTCCTACTGGGTGGAGAGTTCATATCAGTCTTGTTCAGTCTTGATATGAAGGTTTGTGCCTGCTCTCACTGTAATTTGTTGGCCATATTTGGTTGATATCCCTGGGAGTCCCAATTTTTTTCCTTTTTTTTTTTTTTTAAGGGAAATGTAGATCTGGGGGAAAGGGGAGGTGTGTATGTTGGGGACTGGGAAGAGTGGAGGGAGAGGAAACTGGAGTCAGGATGTAATGTGTAAGAGAAGAATAAAAATAAAAAGAAGTGTTTAAGTGGGGGTGTACAGAGATATTAAATAAGGTTGATACAAAACCACAACTCTCAAACAAAACAACCCAAAACCAAACCAAACCAAACAACCAACCAACCAACTAAACAAACAAAAAAACCAAAAACAAATCCCCAAACCTCTTGGCTATGCAGAAACATAGGATGGAGAGGCAGGAGGCTCAAGGTTGCACCTTGAACATGTCAGATGGGAGACAGCAGTGAGTGTTGCTGTGGGCTTGGTTTTAGCAGAGGGTTAGAATGTGGTAAGTCAGTGTAGGACTGACTGATATTTAGTGGATGGACAGGGCATGCAGGAACCAATTCCCGGGCAAGGCTAGCTCAAAGTGTGGAGGTGGCTTCAAGAGGCATTGACCTTGGAAGTTTGGAGTTTCTGGAGTTGAGTGGAGGTGAAGGCAGGCTTGGTCCAGGTGGAAGCAACATCCGGCTGGAGGGAGAATCCTGGTTACATCACCAATGACTGACAGCTGACAGTGTTGGTTGTTGAGGTAGCTCATAGCTGTCCTGCAGAGAAGGTTGAGGGAGGCTGGGGAAGTGGTTCACTGGGGAAAGCAATTTTTCTTTTAAACTTTCAAGACAGGCTTTCTCTGTGAAGCCCTGGCTCTGGAACTGACTCTAAAGGTCCTGGAACTCAAGAGATCCATCTGCTTCTGCCTCCCAAGTGCTGGGATTAAAGGCGTGTGCCACAACTCCTGGCTTGGGTAGAGTAGGCAAGTATGAGACCGGAGTTCGAGTCTCCAGCACCCGCATGAAAGCCAGGAGTGGTGGCATGCCCATCTAAGGCGGAGAAGCAACTGAGGAAGACATCTCAGCATTGAGCCCCTGCCTCCATGCATTCACACCGAGAAGCACATCACACAACATGGATTCACCACATGTTCACACTGAGAAGCTTATCACACAACACGGATCCACCACACGCCCTCAGGGAGTGAGTAGTGCTCAGGACCAAACAGGAATCTCCACCCCCCACACACACACTAAAGTAATTTTATATTAATTTTTTACATACAGAATACATAATGATGGGTGCCGTAATGATTTTTAGTGTTTATTTTTGAATTCGCCTGTACCTTTTCTCATCTCCATCCCTCTCACGCCGGTGTCATTTTTCCCTACTTAATTCTCTTTTTGTCTATCTGTCTGTCTTTTCTGCATTGGAGTCTCTGAAAGAGGAATTTTATATAAATTTGAAAATGCTTTTTAAAAACATTTGTTTATGGCATACGTGTGTGCCACACGCACCTGCACGCGGGACGTGTCCGTGTTTGTGTGCTCCTGCGTGCGTGCGGGTGTGCATGCCCACATTCAGTGTGGGTCCATGTTATGTTATGGCACACATGATATTTAACCTAAGTTCTAAGAGGCCTCCTTGTGCCACTCAGAACTTGTGCCCATTGGCTCAGTGTTTGCTGTGTGATCAGAGGACAACTTGTGGAAATGCTTTCTCTCCATCCATTATGTCGGCTCAAGAGGACTGAGCTCAGCTTGTCTGTTGAGTAGCGAGTGCTTTTTATTGCTGACTCATCTTGCTGGCCCCCTTTGAGGCAGACATTTTTAAAAGTGCAAGATATATGAGCCTTTGTTTGGTGCGATCGAGGATCTAGCTAGCCGCAGACTAGAGGCTGCCGGAAGGAAGTGCCCCTCCCATCCCTGTAGCTGTCCCCAAGACAGGCGCCTCAGGAGATGTGAGAGAGTGCTGGGTGCCATGGAGGAGGTAATGGAATAGGGGACAGATGCAGGCAGGATTGGAGACATAAACCACTGTCTAAGTGAAGGGCAATTGTATTTGAAGTAATTTGAAGATTGACAGGAAATTCATAAGACAATGTGGAGTTGCATTTGCGATGGTAAGGGATCGCCTCGTCCATGGCTTCCTGACCTCTGCAAGGACCGCGGTCGCTGCTGGCACGGTTCCAAAACATGAAATGTAAAATGGAATTGAATAATCTCTCCTAAATCAATTTTGTGAGCCAAATGACCTACAAGGCCGTGTGATATAGCGCAGGTGTACAGCCTGGAGAGCGCTGTCTGCGGAATACATTACAGCAATTGGCTCCGAAGAGAACCAAAGGCTGCCGTCTTCGGTTTCTGGATCCTGGTCTTCTAGCTAACCTCCACCAAGCCGCCAGTGCTCGTATCTGTTTGTTTTGGAGCACTGGTTTGAGTCCCAAGGGCCACTTGATTGGGCACGAGGAGAGCTCCCTGGCCAGTCCTCCTCCTGCGCACTCAGCTGCTGCTTTGTGTAGTGTGGGCATGGGGCGCGGATGCTCTTAGGCTGCTTCCTGAAAGCACGGCTCCTTCCGGTGTTCCTATAATGTTGCTGTTGATACTGATCCTGGAAACGCCTTCGAACTCAGGGCTTTATCCTTAGAAGCAGAGGTCTCCTAGGCAGGCCGATGCTGGACCCAGACTGGATTCTTGGTTACAGCAGGTGGCTTTGAAGGTGAGACATAGTCAGCTCCTCTAACCAGTTAAGATACTGCACTCCATAGAGATTCCTTTGTCCTTTTGCTTCCTCACTTGGGTGGACCATCCTCAGTGGGCATGGAGACAGCGAACTCTAGCTGTTCCTTAGGGTCCAACAGTTAATGGCTGTTTTTGTTTTTTATTTATTTATTTATTTATTTATTTATTTATTTATTTTTGAGATTCCTGGGATAACCGATGGCCCACTTCTACCTAACTTCACTTTTAAAGGCATTGCCTGGGGTTTCTAGAACTGGTTTGCAGGGCAAGTGGAGCTCTACTGGAGATGTCGGCTATCTGGGACTACCAAGGGCCAGCGATCTGCAAATGCTTTTGTGTGGTCACCTGTAAGCTCATCTATCTTTTTCCCCCATCAACTTTTTAAAAGCCTAGAAAGCATTCTTAATCGCATGCTGCACAGAACCAGCATGTGAACCCTCCTTGGCTGACCTCCTCCGCTGCCGTTAGCCTAGGAGGCAGAAGTAAGACGCTGAGCTGGCCATAGTGTCGTTTACCGAGTCCACGGGGAGTGAGAGCACAGAGCATGCCCAGTGAACGCTGGTGCCATTTGTGAAATTTGGTTTCCGGAAAGGACCTTTCCTTGTATGTATTATAGACTACCACCATGCAGGCGCTGCGTTGCCAGCACAGTCTTTATACTCACCTTCCCTGTGGCTTCAGAACCACTGGATGCAACGAGCCTAAGCAAGCCTTTTCCTGGAGCAGAAAAGCTCCTGGGAGTGGGACATTCCACCATGCCCTCTAGCCTGGGAAGGCAGAATCTCGGGGAGGAGGGCTCATAGCCACTGGTATGACCCCATAACCTTAGCATCTGGCAGCGTTGATGACTCTGTCTACCCTGCCTGTCTTCAAGCCACTGATCTGTAGGGCGGAGTCCTAAACATGGTCACTCCCCTGACAGGGCAGGCTTTCCTTTCCCTGCCTCTCTGTGCTCCCCAGTTCTTTACCAGCAATTCCTTTTCTGCTCCTCTCTCCTCCTAGTTACCCCTCTTTATATTTCCGCCCATCCCTCCTCCGAAACTGTCACTGGTATAGAATGAGGATGGTTTTGGCTTCAGGAGCAAATACTGTTCCAGGGGGCACAAAACCAGTGGCAGGAGGAGGCCTCTTAGCACATCAGCTGAAGGGGCAGGGAAGAGATGGCTGGAGACGCTTACGGCTGTGAGGCCAAGGTGGCTTGTCTCATCTCTGAAGCTTTGGTGCTAGCTCTGAGGTTCACCCCTGCCCACTTTGGTACCTGAATGCACATTCCTGGCTATAAGAGGGAAGGGGAGGGAAAGAAAAAGTGGAAAGGGAAGGAAGGGGGGAGGAGGATGGATAAATGGAGGGAGTAAAGAAAGATAGAGGAGAGGAAGAAGGAAGGAAGGAAGGAAGGAGGGAAGGAAGAGGCACCCATCTGAAGAGCAATGTACTGAGTCTAGTAGAAGCCCCTGAAAGGAACGTGGCTTTGCCTTCAGAGGTCAGGCCAGAGCTTCTCAAACTCTAAAGTGTAGAAGACCCTACTGAGCTTTATTTTGTGTGTGTGTGTGTGTGTGTGTGTGTGTGTGTGTGTGTGTGTGTGTTTGCATGTATTTCTGTGCACCACGTGCACACATCGTTTGTGGAGTTCACAAGAGGGTTTTGGATCCCCTGGAACTGGAGTTACAGATGGTTGTCAGTCACTATGTTGGTGCTGGGAATCGAACTCGAGTCCTCTGGTAGAGCAGTCAGTGCTTTTAGAGTCTGAGCCATCGCTCCAGCCTGAATTATAAAAATCAGGATGTAGATCCAGTAGACCCGGGGATGGGGAGTCTGCACTTTTTATGTTCATGCTGTGAGAGGCTGGCTCAGACACAGGATCCTCTGCAGACATAATTAGATGTGCCCCAGAGGGTGGCTGCCAAGTGCAGTTTGGGTTATTAGGGTTATGAGATCCAGGCACAGTGGAGGTCCTGAAGGAGGGGACAGTCCTGCTTTTCTGTGTACCGCCTGCTTGCTGTTATTAGTCTCCAGTGAGAGGGAGGAGTCTAGGAAGTGAGAGAATGAGAAGTGTCAGGAGCCTCTGTGCTGAACTGTCTGCTTAGGTCCAGAGCCCCATCCTCATTCCAGCATCATCCCAACACTGCTTCTGCATCCCAGGGCAGCCGGCTGCTCACAGGGGAGATGGACACTGAGGCTTAGAATGACCGAGATGTGCAGATCCCCAGATCCCCCGGGGCCAACTCACTGGGTCTTGATCTTCCTCAGGCGTCTCTAACTTCAAAGCCCATGTTTACTGGAAATGACAGGATTGAGAAGGTGAGCCTGGCTCAGGGAAGCCTGAACTCTGCTCCTTCTCCATGCTTTCTCCTATGGCTCCATGAGCAACACTCTTTACAGGCCTGGGGTTTGGAAAGACTGTTAGATTAGTCCTGTAGGAAAGGAGATTATTTCCGGTCACAGGGTGTGTTCTCTCTCTCTCTCTCTCTCTCTCTCTCTCTATCTCTATCTCTCTCTGTCTGTCTCTGTCTCTCTGTCTGTCTCTGTCTGTCTCTGTCTCTGTCTCTGTCTCTCTCCCTCTCTCTCCCTCTATCTCTCTCTGTCTGTCTCTGTCTGTCTCTGTCTCTCTGTCTGTCTCTGTCTGTCTCTGTCTCTGTCTCTCTCTCTGTCTCTCTCTCTCTCTCTCTCTCCTCTCTCTCTCTCTCTGTGTGTGTGTGTATTGCACCGGCCTGCCTCACCAAGGAGATGAGTCATGTTCTGGTCACCCTGAAGGTGTCCTGAAGCTTGTGGGTCATCTGATGGGGGGAGGTATTTGTGGAGGAGGTCAGAGGGAATCTGATGGCTTGAATCTTGCCCAGATTAAGTTGCTTGTGGGATGTATTTGGGACACAATTTTAACCAAGAAGTCAGGGAGGACAGCACCTGAGGCTTGGACATTATAGGACTTTTGGAATCATTTTTCAGAACCTCACATGTTCCGGACATAAAGTGAAGGGACCGCCTGTAAAGCGTAGCTTACCTTATTATAGATAGTGGAAAGGTCAGTCTCATTTAAGTAGAGCCAGAAAAGCCAGTCAACACAGCATGTGGGAGAATTTGATAGAGAAAGGGTTAATCCCTTCCTGGCTCAGAAACACCCCTGAAGGGTACCATCCTGGAGCTAATGCATATTGATGGGTGTGACTCATGGCTCTGGAAGCTTTTAGGCCCTGGCCCTGTTTCAAGATGGACTCAAAGACGCCACTGCCTGATCTTTCTCTGGTAGGAAGAACCCTTTGTCCCTGTAGTGGCCTTTGCACCACTCCAGGAAATGCTCATTGTTTCGAGCACTCTGTTTGTGGCTGGGCGTGGCTGTGTGATGGTCTGCTGGACACTTCTTCAGCACTGTAGCTGTAGGCAGAGGGACCCTGCGGATGAACCCTGGAGCCTCTGCCTGGGAAGTATGGCTTCAGACCGGCTGGCTCCCTGGCTTGCTAGATAGGAGACTTTTGTGCAAACTGCTTAGGAGTCTTGAGCCTTAGTTTCCAAATCTGCAAGAGGAAAGAATGGCCCCAGACCTGCTGAGTTGGAATGGGGAGTGCAGCAGGATACAGGAAGACACCGCACATGGCAGCTGCTCACCCAGAGGGGCTTCATGAGGTCGTGACCCACTAATGTGAAGAATTTTCATGTGTCCAAAATTGATCTCTCTCTGTCTCTCTATCTGTCTCTCTGTCTCTGTCTCTCTGTCTGTCTTTCTTTCTTTCCTCTCTCTTTCTCTGTCTCTCTCTGTCTCTCTCCCCCCCTCTCCTTTTGCCTATCCCTCCTCTCTCCCTCCTCTCCCTCCCTCTCATATTCAGTGTCCTAAGCTGAATATTCAACACTGGAATTAAGGAAAAGCACAGCCCATACTATGGCAGAGAAAATACGACTCCTTAAATATACTACAAGTAACCCAGTGCCCCAGATAACAGCTCGGAGCTGTTGTGCCACTTGGACACATCTCCTCCACGGATACACCTTTGCCCTGTCACCTGTGACAGGTTTTCAGGATTTGATGCTGCTGTGAAAAGGTTGCATTTCTCCTTCTAGGCGTAGACAGGGACAGGCATCTTTTTCTTTGATGCTAGTTTTTTTTTTTTTTTATGTTTTATTTTAGAGTTGTAGACTTCTAGACCCATTGCAAAGATCATAGAGAAAATGTACACACTTCACATCCAGGTTGTCATTTGACATCGGCAAAGCACACTTGTTCTGGTTACCACCATCACAGAGGCATTGCTACTAAGATCTGTTCTTCAGGATACCTCGGTTTCCCTCTCTTGTCCTTTCCTCTTCCAAAGTCCCACTCAGGGGACACATTACAGGTAATCCCCATCTGCTCAGGCCCTTCCTGGAGGTGATAGCTTCTCATACTTCCCTTTTTTGTTGTTCTTGAAAGACACACACACACACACACACACACACCATATACACACATACAGTATACACACACCATACACACATACACACAACATGTATACACACACATGCACATTACACAAACAACATAACACAACATGCATATATACACATACAACATACACACATACCATACACACAACATGCATATATACACAAGCATACACACACATACCGCACACACAACATATACACATATACATACTACAAACATATAACATACACATACATATACACAAAACACACACACACACACACACACACACACACACACACACAACTTTGTGTGCATGGATGTTTTGCCAGCATATATGCCTGTGCGCCATATGAGTGCAGTGACCGTAACTGGGACTGTTGTGAGCTACCATATGACTTCTGGGAATTGAACCTAGGTCCTCTGGAAGAGCAGCAGTGCCCCTAAGCGTGAGTTCTCTCTCTAGCCCCCATTCTCCTCTTTTTGATGCTCTTGACTTGTTTTCAGAATGTTCTCTCTCCACTGACACCCTCTGGGGTCCATTGCAAGTGGACCCCACTTGGGGTCCTGGGTGTTGGGGAAAAAGACCACATGGGAGTATCACTTTGTCTCATGTAGGGAAGCACACAGTCAGCCCAATTTAGCACTGAGATGTGGACCTGAACCCATGCTGGGTTGTGTTTTTAGGTTCTCCAGCATGGTGACTGTTGGCCTGTATTTTTCTTTTTTGTGCCATAGTATTTGGGAAAAAGTCACGGAGTGCAGGGAACACTTCTAGGGAGGCGTGCATCACTTCAGTGAGCCCAGAGACATTTTATGCACATTTTAGAATTGCCCTTGGAGATTTGGGTATTCTTTTCTATTTACTGGGATGAAGTCGTTTATTTCATACTTTGGCTTATAGTTGTTTTATATGACTTTATTTTTCAAAGTATTCCAACTTTAGACTTCTGGGAGTTCTTTCAGTTGACTTCTGTATCTTCTTTCCTATACCTTCATCAGTGTGTGTGTGTGTGTGTGTGTGTGTGTGTGTGTGTGTGTATGAGAGAAAAAGTATGTATATGTGAATGTGTGTGAGTGTGTCTCTGTGTGTGTGTGTGTATATGAAAGAAAAAGTATGCATATGTGAATGTATGTGAGTGTGGCTGTGTGTGTCTCTCTCTTTATGTGTGCGTGTGTGCGTGTGTGCATGTGCGCTCACGTGCCCGTTGTTACGGACTTTTTTCTCCCTCGATTTTGTGTATTTCCTGTTCCTGTCCTGGAATCATCCACATCTCTAAGGAACCCTTGTTCCTTTTTATCAGCAAATAGTAAAAGAAGCCATTATCAGCGTGCTGAATCTAATTGCACCACTGGGTTTGTAGCTTTTTGGGTCTTCTTACTTGACTGATCCATGGAGCGATATGTCTCCCAGCCTCTAACTCTTGTCAGTGGGTCACTGTAGTGCCTCATTCTTGCTTGTGAGTGAACTCTCCATCTAACAGGGAAGCACCTGGTTTCCACTGCCCACTGTTCTGCATTGCTCAGCCCAGCAGATAGGCAGAACGTGTCGGAAGTGTTAAGACACATTCCCTGAAAGACGGCCTTACCAGCCAGAACACAGACTTGAGTGGACTCTATTTCACCTTTGCCTAACAGACCAGTCATCTCCAGAATGGCTTAGATGAGCACCGTTGAGCCACCCCTTTAGTGAGAAGTTTCACTCTTTTTATGGCAGTTAAGGCTGTATTGTCAAATTTCACATCCCGTCTTAGGGTGATGCTCCAATGTTCTGTGTTACTCCCGTAAACATTTCACACATTTGTTTACATTTAGGTTTACATTTAGTGCTGTAAAATTCTATAAATTTGTGTTAATTGCTTTGTATCTCCACAACTGTCATTACAGTATCATACAGGACAGTTTTACTGCTCTAAAAATTTCTTATGCTCTACCTGTCCATCCCCCTCCCACGGCCGCCCCCCCTCCCCCCAGTCACTAATAACTACTGATCTGTTTTCCGGCTTGTTTTGCGTGTTCCAGAATGTCATATTGCAGGAGTCACACAAAATGTAACTTTTCCAATCTGGCTTCTTTCCCTGTGGTACCCATTTGTTTGTGAATCATCTGTGTCTTTGTAGCTAGTCAGCTCATGTCTTTTTATTGCAAATAAGATTCTATGAATGGACCCTGCCTGCTTACCCATTCACCCATCAAGAGATATCTTGATTGCTTCCATTTTTTTGCCAGTTGAAATTAAGCCAGTGTTAACACTTGTGCATAGGTCTTTTGTGTGACGGTATCCCATCTGGGGATATTCCAGGAAGCATAATGGTGGGGTGCTATGGTCAGAGCATGTTTAGTTTGTTGGGAACTGTCTGGCTATCTTTGAGTGGTCCCAACTCTGTCTCACTTCCTGCCTGTACCACATGTTGATGAGAATTCCTACATCTCTGCCAGTGTCTGTCAGGTATTGTCGGTTCTTTGTATTTCAGTTCGTGCAGGTTTTAATTGTTTTAATGTGTCACTCCCTGACTTTGCTAGGTTTTTATCTGGTGAACCAGTCTTGAAAACTGATTCTTTTGGGTCACTGTCTTCCCCCAGATGACTTGCCTCTGAGTCTCCTACTGACAGTATAAACGGTGGTCTGTGGTCAGTTAGCTTGATTTGCTGTTGATGGCTACATACCTACAATAATTAGGATTACACATTTCTAGTGAGGTTGCTTCTGCTGCATAATTTATTTGCATGCTATTAAGCCTTTGCAGTGAAGTGTCCATATAGGTCAGGGGAATTGGGGGCTGGGGCACGAATGTCTAGACTATCAGTAGTTCTGTAGTCCCAGCTTGTAGCATGCTACTATTGCTCTGACATTGAACTTGGCCTCCTTTGATCTTTCACAGCAAAGCCCAGTTGGCGGGTACCTTGGCCTTTCTTTCCATATCTCTGGCATTGGCTTGCAGCCTGCCTCTACAGCTTGCTGACCATGTGTCCCTATAGTGTGGGTGGGGCTCCATTCAAGCTGGGCCAAGCCTCTGACCTTGCTCATGGTTTCCCCCTGGCAAGTTTGCCCTTCAGAAGACTATGTGCCTAGTTCTGTCCACATGCCAACAGCACCTTGTCGTTTGCATAGCTCTGCTTTACCTGGGAGGAGGCCATGCTTGCTTTTGCACCTTACGAGGGTGAAGGCTTCCATCTAATCTTTTATCAAAGCTGTCTATGAACCTGGCTTCCCTCCTTAAAGTGTCTGATACCTTGAAAATGTGCCTGCACCCCTGATTGCTCTGCTTCCTTTCAGGAGTGTCCCTCCTGCGTGACTGAGATGGAGGTGTGCAGTGGGTAGGACTCTAGTGTCCCCTCACCTCCATTCTGTCGTCTCTAACAGCTCCTCTCAAGACTTTTTTCTGATGGGCAGCTCTGTTAGCTCTGGTTTGTAGTGCTATCATAGTTACTTTTCCTGTTGCCATGATAAAGTACTCTGACCATAGGGCGAGGGATAGCTCAGTGGTCAGAGCTCTAGCTGCACCTCTAGAGAACGAGGGCTAGAACTCCCAACTGCCTGTCACTCCCATCCTAGGGGATTTGTTACTCTCTTCTGGCCTCCATGGATACAAGGCACACATGTGGTATACAGACATACACATGGATGGAACATTCGTAAGAAAAAACTTGGCAAAAGCAGCTTAAGGAAGAGTATGTTTTGGCTTATGGTTCAAGACCACAGTCTACCATGGTGGGGACCTTGGTGGTCATGGTGGCAGAAGCTTGAAGCATTGCATCTGCAGTCAGGAAGCAGAGGATGAGGCACACTGTGCTCAACCAGCCTTCTCTTTGGTGTTGTCCAGGAATGGTGCTCCCCGTTTTTAGGACAAGTCCTCCTATCTCAGCATAATCAAGACAACCCCAAACATTCATGGTCAGAGGCTAACCTACCCAAATAGTCTCTCATAGATGTGCTTGGAGGTTTGTCTCCTAGGTAACTGAAGAGTCTGTTAAGTTGACAAGCACCACCAAGCATTAGAGTTGCTGTGATTTAAAAAACAAAACAAAACAAAACAAAAAAAACCCACCAAGGTAAAGTAATGTGCTGGCAGGAAGAGTTATATTAGATAGTAGTTTATCTGAAGGCTTGTAGTTTGTGATGATTAATCTTGGTTATCAATTTCACACACGTAGGAAGAGGGCCCCTCAGTTCAAGAATTTCTTCCATCAGATTGGCCTATGGGCATACCTGTGGGTATGATGTAGAAGGATCCAGCCACATGTGGGTAGTGTCATCCCCTGGCAGGCAGGCAGCAGGCAGGCAGGCAGCAGGCAGGCAGGCAGGCAGGCAGGCAACAGGCAGGCAACAGGCAGGCAACAGGCAGGCAACAGGCAGGCAACAGGCAGGCAGGCAGGCAGGCAGGCAGGCAGGCAGGCAGGCAGGCAGGCAGCAGGCAGCATGCAGCATGCAGCTTGCAGGCCGGCCAGTCTGGGCTGTTTAAGAAGGCAGCTGAGTCTAGGAGCAAGCCAGTCAGCAGCCTTCTCTGCAGTTTCTGCTTCAGTCCCTGCTTGAGCTCCCACTGGAACTTCCTCAATGATGGACTGTGACCTGGAAGTGTAAGCCAAATAAATCCTTTCCTTCCCCAAGTAGTCTTTGCTCAATGTCTTATTATAATAACAGAAAGCAAAGTGGAGCATAATCCTTCATATGGTGGTGGGAGCATGCTGCTGGGACTCCTCATATCTAAACAGATTAGGAAATAGTAGGGCAGGAAGTGATGTGATGATTAAGGCCCACCCCTTCTTAAAGTTCCATTCATTAATGCTAGGCCTCACCTTTTAAAAGTTCTGCCTTTCCTTCAAATGCTACCAGGTGGGGACCAAATGTTCAAACATGTAAGCTTGTAGGAAACTGTTAGCATGTGAATATATATATATATATATATATATATATATATATATATATGCATATGCATATATACATACACACATATACACACATATACACACATATATATATATAAATATATATATATATATATATATATATATATATATATTTTATATTTTAAATTGGGTTCTTATACCTCTACCTCCCTTCCAACCTTTGTTCCACCCTGATCCTTTCCAGTCCCTCAACACTAGGTAGGAGAGAAAGAAGATTAGAGGGAAAGGGGGATGTAGGCTTCTTCCTACTGATTGGGGTGTTGAGTTCCTGGGGCAAATGCAATCTTCGTCATCAGAATATCTAGCAATCCAGCAATAGCAAACCAGCAAATGCAGCAGTCACTGGAGCAGCAGCCGTCACAAGCTCCCTTGGGGCTCTCCCATTTATACTCTCTGCAGAGTCCCCAGAATGAAACTATCTGTAGCTGACAAAAATCACATCCCTGCTAGTGCACGAGGCAAATCATAATCACCTGCTGTGAAGCAGCCTCTTATCCCACATCTGGGATTAAAACATAGACATATTCAAGTAACATAACTGGGGTTTTTAAAGAAACCAAAATTCTCACTACAGGGAACATTTTACATCCAAGCTATAACTAGAACCAACTAGACCTTCCTTGCTTAGTGTCAGATTTCACTATTTTCCTCATCAGCTTCAGGAGAGAGTCTGCTGCCTGATGGCAAGAATATCACATGGACAGAGCCACTTGTTCAGAAGTTGCTTGCTTTTTTGCCTTGGTGACTAGGGTGATGCTGAGTGTTTCTTGCCTCTGTGAGGGTGGTGGTCTGTGCACACACTCCCTGATGTACTTTCCCAAAGTTTTTCTTTTCTTTAGCAGTAATTGTACGCTCATCTTCCACTCAGAAAGCTCTTGGCTCTTTGGGGAAAAATGGTTAAAACAAACTACCCAGACATTTACATTAGCCTAGGCCTTCAACAGTCATGGCCATCAGTGTCACTATCTTCTACTTCTAGACCAATGGCCTTCAACCTTCCTAATCCTGTGACCCTGTAATACCGTCCTTCATGTTGTGGTGATCCCCTGGCCATAAAATTATTTCATTGCTACTTTATAACTGTAATTTTGCTACTGCTATGAACGGTAATGCAAATATCTGATATATAGGCTATCTGATATGTGGCCTCCAAAGTGGCTGTGACCTGCAGGTTGAGGACCGCTGTTCTGTACCTTGTCCCATTGAAGTGTCTTCAAGGCAAATGACATGAATGGGGATGTCCCCTTCTATGGTAACAATTTCTTCTTCTTGAATACCCCCTGCCCCCCCCAAAGCCCAGTTTGAAGCTGCCTTACAGTGAACGATTTTTTTTCCCAAGTAGAAACAGTGTGCATTAAGAACACGATAAAAGTGTAATACAGTAAGTATAGTCTATTGTCCCTGTGCAGTATTATATACTGTACACAGTTATGTGCTACAGTTTTATGGGATGGCAGTACAGTGGGTTTGTTTGTACCAGCATCACAGCGCAGGAGCAAGGCAGCGTGCTATGGCATTCCAGTGACTGCGGTACAAGCAGGACTTTTTCAGTTCTTTCATAATTTATTTTTTACTGTATTTCTCAGGCTGACCTTGAAATCCTAGGCTCAGGCAATTCTCTCCTGGCTCAGCTCCATTATCTCTGATGAGACTCCTGTGGGCTGTCACTGACTGAAACGTTGTTCGGTGCTATGTCACTGTGTTTAATAATAACTAAGTCTCAGCCTATATAGAATGCTTACATACATATGTAATAACTAAATTTCATAGAGAGGAATTGGCTGACTTAAGAAAAATTGATAAATATGCAATCACGTGAGCCCTTGAATTCCTTTTTAAATAATTGGTAGATCACATACACACCCATTAAAAATAATATTGAAGGTTTTAGTGGCACATGGCAGGTTCAGTCATGTGGTCATATATAAAACCTGTAGCCTATAGAGAATATATAATCTCTTGAAATATATGAAACATTAAAAAAAATCTGTTCTTACATTTATTTCTCATTAAGTAAATCTCAAATTCAGATCATTTTCTTTGACCAAAAGAGTCAAATGAGAGACAATAATGAAATCTCAGAGAAGGAAAGCCTATGTGTTTGACATTTGAAAAAAAATTAAAAATCATTTAAATTATATAAGTCACAATGGAATTATCTAGTAACAAGTGATTAACAGGGTAAATAAGGCTTGTAGAAAACGTAGTACTCAGAACGAAATTGATATCTTTAAAGTTATGCATTTAAAAAAGATAGACGTTGAAAGTTCATGTTTCCAAGTAAAACAAGCTAACAGAAAATAGAAAAAAGGAAGACGAAGAATAGAAATTATGAGTGGGAACACACATCATCATTCCAACAGTGTAAGTATGAGTGACATACTGCTTTGCTCTGTCACTCAGCTACCCCTTGCTTATAGGCATGAGTTTCCAGTTCTGTACCCCAGGCTGCCCTTGAGGTTGAAATCCTCTTTCTTCTACCTCTGCCTCCCAAGTACTGGCATTATGTGTGTGGGGTCATGGGGTTAAGTACGGGAGTGTGCATCACCACGCCGATGATGATGCTGGTTACAATGTGGATGTTGAGCCTTGAGTTTTGGATAAATGTCACTTTGTCATGCCGAACAGTCCTTTGCATGTACTTCTGGATTTAATGTGCTAGTACTTTGTTGTGATTTGTCTCAGGCTATATGTTTGTCTCAGGCTTCTGTGAGGGTTTTTTTTTTAAATATGTTTTTGATGTCAGACTATTGTTAGCTTCATAAAATATCATTGGATAGAAGAGGATGATGTATCCTTATATTCTTTGGGAGAACTGGGGAAGAACTGGTGTTCTTTTTTAAAACAGCAACAACCACCACCACCGCCACCACGACGACCACCACCACCACCACGACCACCACCACCACTTGGGAGAATTTATCAAAAAGCCACTTGGGGGAAGTTTTTGTTTGTTTGTTTTGTTTTTAAAGTTATTTATTTTATTTATGAGTACACTGCAGCTGTGTTCAGACACACCAGAAGAGGGCATCAGATCTCATTACAGATGGTTGTGAGCCACCGTGTGATTGCTGGGAATTGAACTCAGGACCTCTGGAAGAACAGTCAGTGCTCTTAACCACTGAGCCATCTCTCCAGCCCCTAAAAGTTATTTTTTTCTTTTCCTAATTCAATCTCTTTACTTGTTTCAAGTTTGTTTATATTTTCTAGGGTTAGTTTTTTGTTGTTGTTGTTTTGTTTTTAGTTTATGTTTATAGGAATTTTTAAATTTCATCTATTTTGTTGATATAAATTATTCTGTTTCCTTATTCTTTTTATCTTTGTACATTTAGTAGAAATGTCCTTTGTTCCTGGATTTTAGAGATTTTTAGTCTTTTCTTTTTTGTTTAGTTTTGTTTTTGGGACAGGTTTGTCAGTGGCCTTTGCAAGGCACTAACTTTTGGTCTTGTTTTCTGTCCTTTCGTATGGTTTTTTATCTTAATACTTACTGTTGCTTATGATTGGATGGGGTTGCAGTTTCTCTCCTTTTCTAGTTTTCGGAGGTAAATGTTTCACTTACTGAGTTACTATTCTTCCTTGTCAAATGCAGGTGGTTTTGCTGCGGTGAACTCCTGCCCTGCCTTCCGGTAGCTGGCTGCTGGCTCCTGACCCTAAGCTCTCGGTGAACCTGGGAAGGGGATGAGAATAGGGTAAGTTCAAAACGCCTTCTTACCGTGTACTGTTCTTACCACGATCTAGTTGTTGCTCTTGAATAAAGGGCTCTTGGATTCCTCCAACTTTTCATTTCCAGAGTTCTTCAACAGGCAATTGGGGAGAATTTTACTTTATGTGGAAGAGAGGGTGCTAAAAGGGATTATTCTCTTCCATTCCCACTGGCATTAGCGACTTGCATAGAATTAAGAATTAATAAAAAGAATATGATTACGATAAGGCGTTTTATGGAAATGAATCATATGGCTTAGAAATATCACAAGGAAGAGAGTTCTATACTTTGTTAGTAAACTTTGGAAAAGAACACAGTATAGGACTGCTGATTGCAATGTCAAACGTTCTAAGAGACTGAGGGAGTTAAGCCTGTGTAGATGCAGTGGAGAGTCCACTATTTTGAGGGCTTCTAGACAGGCTGGAGCCAGGTTCCTCTAAGGGAGGCTAGGCTCTCAGAGAGGGTGTGCTGGGTATCCGTAGTCAGAGTGTGGAGACCCGTAGTGTCTGTAGCATATCTACCTGAGCATTCACGATGTTCTGGGCAAGGTCAGTTTGTCCCTTGGGTCCGGGCCTGGAGTTGATGCTGAAGACAGGGGTCTCTCCCGGAGAAAGCTCCCAGGTATCCATTCATTGCTGAGGGAGGGAGCAGCTAAAGTCGCTATGGCATAGGGAATTGAGAAACCCCAAGAAGATCTATAGTCTTTTTTTTTTTGTTTTGTTTTTTCGAGACAGGGTTTCTCTGTGTAGTCCTGGCTGTCCTGGCACTCACTCTGTAGACCAGGCTGGCCTTGAACTCAGAAATCCGCCTGCCTCTGCCTCCCAAGTGCTGGGATTAAAGGCGTGCGCCACCACCGCCCAGCTTAAGATCTATATTCTTGAAGTAGAGAATTCTTTTGTTCCTAACCATGCCACCACATCTGGGAGTTAAAAGAGGACCAGATTTGTAAGGTAAAACTTAACACATGCCAGAGTTCTTTCAGTAAAAGGAAACAGTAACCTATGATGGTCAAGTAATGAGCAGACACAGCACCCACATTTTGCCAAGAGAGTGGTGAGGAGTGGCAAAGGTTTTTAATATCTGCGAGTCCTGGAACACTCACTCTTTGTACTTTAAGACTCAGAAAGTTAAATATAAATACCAGCTTACAATATGTGTCACTGTTAGTGAATTATTCTCTTAATACATCAGCAGTGACGGCATGCAGCAATGTAGTGATCACGAAATTGATGGCTGAGTTTAGATCTTTGGAGATGCTGACATACATCACCTTGCAACTACCCTTGTAGGACCGTAGTAGCCTCACCGGTGGGCTGCCTTTTGTGTTTTTGACATAATGATAACTTCAGTGGCCTGGAAGTTGTATCTCAGATCTTTAGAGAGGGGGATGCACAGGTTAGACCAGCTAGCTGGTGATCTAGTCTATGTAGTTGCATATTCTGAGATGATTTAGACCTCGAGTTCGGTCTGATCTGTGTTTCAGAGTTGAAACAGAAGATTCCTTGTTTCTTGTCTTCAGTGCACTCAGCTACATTGTTGGACCTTTGGTGTAACTTGCCTTCACTCCTCACAGGCTTCCTCAGTTCCATCCAGCCGTGCAGATCCCAGTCAGATGTTGAGCCTGCATTTCACAGTAGGGGCGCAGCTACTAGCCAGCTCAGAGTGAGGCTGACCCTACCACTCAGAGATGGAGCCAGTGCACAGGCATGACTCGCCTACCACTTCACTCACCATTGACTTGAGATTTGTAATACTTGTGCTTTGGCCAGGAAGCACAGAGTCCAAGAGTGTCATCTCATGTCCCAGGATGGCTGTAGAAATCAGGTTTCCAGAGGGCTCATTGTTCATGTATGTGAGAAACTTTAAAAAACATTTTATGGACTTAGAAATTTATCCCCTTCTGAATTTACCTTTAGGATGTAGTCAGAGAAATACTAAATTTATGTACAGAAAATATTCATTATAGTATTAACTTAAATAATTAACAGTTGGAAACAATCAAATAGCCTGAAATAATGAGAGGATTAAGTAGATGAGTTACTGTATTTCTGTAGCACAATGGAATATTTGATAGCAATTAGTGTTCATAGAACTGACTCAGGACATGAAGTCATGGGAATGCATGGGTACACTGGCACATGGGAATAGCATGTGTAAAAAATAGTGAATACAATATAAAGTGTGTCTGTATGTATGGTGCACGTGCAGGAAGATACAACTTTTAAAGCCCAGCTGGAGCTTTATGATGTGTCTGTGGGAGGTTGGATCAGTGCTACTTAGTTTCTCACATTTCTGAATTTTCAAGTTTCCCTCAATGAGCGCATACCACTTTTATATTTATAGGAGAGAGAATGAATATATATATTGAATAAGAAACATTTTTATTGGATATTTTATTTATTTACATTTCAGATGTCATCTCCTTTTTCCATTTCCCCTCCCTAGAACCCCCCATCCCATCCCCTCTCCTCCTTTTTGCTTTTATACCATTTTAATCACATGCAAATATTAAGGTCAGTTCTAGGTTGAGGAACTAGCAATACAATAGATGCAAATAGTCAAGGAACAAGCAAGACAATAAACAAAATTCCGTGAACACTCCCATGATTACTGTTTTTAAGGGCTTATCAGGAAGACCAACCTATCTGAGCCAACTTCCCTGTTCTAGCCCAAAGTCATTTTTATGTCTGAAGCCTACTTCCTTGTTCTAGCCTAAAATATAGATTTCTGTCTACAATTACTTATTTGTTCTAGCCTAATGTCAGATTCCTGCCTGAAATCTACTTCCTTGTCCTTGGCCAATGTCATATTTCTGCCAAGCAGCTCATTTCCTTGTCCTTCGCCCATGTCAGATTCTTGCCAAGTAGCCCCAAAAGCTCTCTGCCTTTCCCCCATTTTTATTTCATTAACAAGAATGCCTTCCTTACCTGTCATGGAATATGCATTATCAAAAGCAATGCACTTCTGTCTTAGGTTGGTAAGGCTCTGTGCAAAATCTTACCCGTCCTTGGCTTGCCAGCCTGTTAATTTAATAACTCTGGGGATAAGAACCTATATTTTTTATTGCTAGAGAATAGTTACGTAACTATTAACTTGTTCCTTTAGTCCTTATAGAAATGTTGTTTTGTTTTAAGACAGGTATAATCATGGGAAACTTCTTAGGAGAAAACATGCCACTGTCAGCACTTCTGTGTGAGAGTTTGGGGTATTTCTTGTGCTTTCTTGTCATTCCCAAGGCCTCTACACATAGGACAGGCCCACATCCTACAACCGCCTGTGCTTGTGGAGAGCAGGGTGTGACTGCATGGCCTGCTGTCTGTGCAGAGTCTGCTTGTACAGGGAGCTAGCTGTAGCAGACCAGGGCACAGCTGATTTCTATGACCCTGATTGCCATGTGGTAGGTTGTCTAGAAAGTCGAGCACATGTATTTTTAGGCAATTCTGGTGAGTGGGCAGATAGACCCAGTCTGGCAATGAAAGTGACCCACTCAGAAAGCTAGGAAAGTACTAGCAAGGAAGTTTAAAATTTTAATACAAGTCCACATACTGACACCAAATCAAAAACTCCTTTACATTGGAGGCTTATCATAAATAAAATACACTCATCCAATTAAAAAATTGAAATATGAGTATATATACCTGTGATGGTTTGTATATGCTTGGTCCAGGGAGTGGCACTATTAGGAGGTGTGGCCTTGTTGAAATAGGTGTGTCACTGTGGGCGTAGGCTTAAGACCCTTACCCTAGCTGCCTGGAAGTCAGTCTTCCATTTGCAGCCTTCAGATGAAGATGTAGAACTCTCAGCTCCTCCTGCACCATGCTTGACTGGACACTGCCATGCTCCCGCCTTGATGATAATAGACTAAACCTCTAAACCTGTAAGCCATCCCCAATTAAATGTTGTCCTTATAAGATTTGCCTTGGTCATGGTGTCTGCTCATAGCAGTAAAACCCTAATATAACACCTATGCCTACACTTATCTAGTGTATAATCTATTGGATCTAATAGGAAACTAAAACAACAAAAATCCTTCCTCCCTAGTTGTGGGTGAGGCACTGATTATCTCCATGGAGGGATTTCTCAGGCCTGGATATCTGCATGGAGGGACGAGCCATAGCCCTTTGAGGTCTGCATCCTCCCACCTCCACGAATGCGTCATGGCCACACAGTGTCCTCATGATGCTATTTTTTGAGTTGGAGGAGTAAACAAGCTCATCCTCAACTATTTCCTTCCCGTTCCTCTGAGACCCAGAGTGCTAATTATTTAGAAATGGTAATTGTACCAGTGAATCTGTGGTGGGAATTGAGTTGGAACACCATCGCCTGTCCTCCCCCAGTAGGAACCCTTTTAAGCCCCAGCTCATCCTCCTCCTGAATCTTGTCAGCACTGCAGAACTCCGTTCTGCTTTCGGAGGCATGGTAATGAGATACTCTGTCCCTAGATCTGCAGGAGTCAAGGTCGCCCTCCCTGCGTCTGCTTGGTTTGGGGAGTTCTTTATTGTGAGCCATGAAGATCTCAGCGGCTGCAGATATATTTAGCAAAAATGGCACCCGTGAGTGCCTAAGCACTACATTTCCTGAAGTATCCATCCATAGACCAGTTTGTCTAGTCCCAAGTCATCAAGGTGGCCTTTGGAGTGCTGGGCTAAAACTGCCCACAGGGCAGTCCACAAGTCCTGCTGCTGGTCTATCTCTGTCCATGTGCCGCGTGCTCATCTCTTCCTAAAGGGAAAGGCTCCAGAAGACCATACTGCATCAGAGGGAGCCTCAGTCCTACCCTGCCATGACATGAACACAAAGCCCATGGAAGACCTTAGCTGGGTCACTGAAAACATGCAAATAGCAAAAGTATATTGGTTGTACGGTGGTGTGGCATGGTAGAGTGTGGGGCTAGAGACCAGAGCAGGGGGAATCTGGTGTTAGGCTGGAACTTCAAAGGGTCTTGAAGAAATCCCCGTTGTTAGCAGGTGGGACATAGAGGACACAGCTATATCCAGAGGGGCGTCTACTCTTGATGCTTGGGCTGGTTGGAATACTGCAGTATGCTATAAAACGGTGTGCCCCAAAGTAGGGAAATTTTAGATAAGAACTCAAGGAAGATACCATGACTGTCTGCCATCCTCAAGTGCCCTAGGTGCTTTGCTTTTGCTTTTGCCTTATTCCTTCCTGACTTAGAAATATTATCCTAATGAAAAAAAGTTTCTGATGTGGGTGAGTGGCTTCACGCTCAGTCAGTGCTGGGGTGTATGTGTTCACCCACACCAGTGCAATGTATATGTAAACATACTGTGTGTATGTGTATATGTAGTTTATATGTAAACCCACGCCTGGCTCAGCTTGTGCCACCTGGAGTCCTTTAGCACACCTGTCACCTGGGTGTCTGCAGGTGCAGCACCTGAATTCTGGACAGAGAACATCTGATCAGATCCTTGTATTTCCCATTATGTTTTTTCTTCTGCCATTTAACTGAATTATCTGATGCTAGATACAGTGGCTCCTCCTTTCATTTGAAAAGTCTGCGATTTCATTCTGTGATTTTTTTTTTTTTTTTTAAACAAGAGAGAGAACACCATCAAATTGGAGGTACACATTTCCGGGGACTCCCTGCAAACTTCTCCCTACACCCCCCCCATTGTTCTTCAGTATGCTGTCCTCTAGGGACAGGGCCCTCACCTCTGTGTTGGTCCCTACTTGCTGTCTATTGTCTTTGTATGTGCTCCCAGCAAGCATCTGCTGACAGCTGTTTCCCAGGTCCTGGGTCGTTTCCCATGATGCAGAGCGGAGGTCTTTGATACCGTGCTGCCCTCTTCTTCTGGTGATGAGAGAGAAAACGGTTACTGGAAAAGTTAGTAGCTCATGCTGGGCAGAGTGCAAGAGTAAAGCTATCCACGATTGATTGGGGAATGGCTTAAAGGGTGGTCATGGGAGACTTTTCTGAAGAGCCGATGGCTCAGTTAGGTGACAGGAAGGAGTCAGGGGTGTGGCCCCGGGCAGAAGTAGCCTAAGGTGAGATGGGGATTGGTAGAGTGGAGGGATCCAGGTGGCACAGGCTGAGGCAGGCTCTCGCACTGGCGTGGGTTTATATATACACCCCAGCACTGAGGAGGAGCCCCTCATCCACAGCAGGGTTTTTCAGCAGGATGATATTTCCAAACAGAGACTAATGCTGAGGCAAAAGAAAAGTAAATGTGCCACACCTTTAGGACACTTGCGGATGGCACGGTCATGGTATCTTCCTTGAGGTCTTATCTATAACTTTGCTACTTTGGGGTATACAGTTTTGTGGCACACTGGGGGTATTCTAACTAGCGCATGCACTATGAGTAGATTTCTTTGGAGTGAAAGGACAGCTGGGGCTATAGCAACATGCAGAGAAGACTGAAGACATGGTCAGGCAAGCAGGGGGACTGGATGATTGCTCAGGAGGTCTGCTAATAACCCCCAGTGCAGAAGCATATGCATGAGTCTGCATTCCAATTTCAAAAGCCTGTTGGCTACAGGGAAGATAAGAGAGGAGTGTATTTGGTGCCCAGGTCTCACTAGTCTACAGAGACTCCTAGGTGATAAGGGAGGGAAGATGCTGAGAGATGGACTGTGTGTAAAGGATTGAACGACATGGAGGGTGGGTGAGAATGGCTCGTATCCTAAATTTTCCCTGTGTGCCAGGTGCATCAGGAGAATTCTGACCCCTTTAAAATACAATCTCCTTGCATCTGGAAAGGTTTGCTTCTCCAAAATCTGTTTTCTTCCCCTGATACGGATGTTGTCATTCTGTCTTTTGATTGGTGTTCCTACAGCACATCTTTCCCCATCATTTTATCAACCTGTGTGTGCCTGCTTAGATTTAAAGACGTTTCTTATGAAAAGCACTCTCTCAGTATGGTCTATGTGTGCGTGCGCTCTCTCTCTCTCTCTCTCTCTCTCTCTCTCTCTCTCTCTCTCTCTC
>JANHMN010000019.1:696449-716423 GCA_030674055.1 Rhabdomys pumilio | reverse complement strand
CTCTCTCTCTCTCTCTCTCTCTCTCTCTCTCTCTCTCTCTCTCTCTCACTGGTGTGTTGAGGGATGTGCTCGGGATTGAACTCAGGACTTTGTGTGTGCTAGGCAAGTGCTCTTTCACTGAGCTACTTCCCATCCCCGTGGTCACTTTTTAGTTGAGTTTTTAAACCTATGTAATTTAATTGGGATAGTCAGATGGTCAGACCATTATATTTAATATGACTGTATAACTTGGTCATTTTGCTATGGGTTTTCTATTCTCAAGTTTTATTAGATTCTTCTTCTAATTTTGGGTTCATTTTAGTTTGTGGCCAAATTGACCACCTTTACATCTTATTAGCTATTTCTGTTTTTTTTTGAGAGATAACTTAGGGATTGATTTTTCATGGCATTCTTGGTATTCATCTTCAGTTCACCACAATCTCTTTTAATGCACGATTAGTCCACACATAGTATAAGCCCTTACAATAATCTATTTCCGGCTCACTGCTCTTACTCTCTACGTTATAATTATCATACACCTCTACCTCTATATTATTATAAGACATTAGTGTTATTTTTTTCTTTAAATGGTCTGTTATCTTTGAAGACAGTGGGACATGTCTTTTATATTAATGTCTTTTCTGTTTCCAGTATCTTTTCTTCCTCTAAGTCTGGAGTTCCTTCTGGTAGTTTCCTTTTGCATTTTAGATTTCTCTTAATGATATTTGTAGTTCAGCATGTTGGATTGGGAATTAGTTTAGCTTTTGTTTGTTGGAAAAAACTCAGAATTTTACTTTCATATTTGAAAGTCATTGTCATCCTGACCATTAATGGCTTTTCTCTTCACTAGTCAAGGATAATCATTCCATTTGCTTCTGAGTCACATTTTTCTGTCTAAAACATCCTCCATCTACCATATCTGTGTTCATCCTTTTGTACATATTTTTTTTGAATAAAATTTATTGTTTATGTATATTTAAAGTATACAGTGGTATTATGGGATATATACAAATGGCATAAAGGCTACTATAATTATAATTATTCTTTTTGTTTGTTTTTAGGCAAGAGCAGTTAACTTGTAGATTTTAATGCCTTTTATTTTTGTGGCAGCTTGAAAAAATACATTGTTCACATTTATTCGTGAGTATGTGTATCTGAGCACATACATGTGCACATGTTTAGCTTTTGTATCAGTGCACATGTGTGATGGTGTTGTTTGTGGAGACCAGAGGACAGCTTGAGGGAGTTGACTCTCTCTTACTGTGTGGGTCCCAGGGATTCCCCTTGGGTCATCAGACTTGGGGACAAACACCCCCCACTTGCAGAGTCAGCTCACCAGCCCTCTGGAAGCTTTTAAGGTTTTCCTTTTAGGTAATTGATTATGATGAACATTGGTTTATGTTTTCATTGGTTATGTTTTCTTTTGGATCTATGCATTTGCTCATAATTTTTTAGCCAAATCTTAAAAATGTTTTGGGCACTTTTTTTTTTTTTTTGGTCTTATATTGCTCTTTGCATCTCTAGTTGAACTATGTCTCTAGCTTTGGAGACAAATTCTTTATATCTTTATGTTTCATCTTCCAAAGTTTGGACCTGCACAGATTGTTCTGTTTCTGCTCATCCCGTCGTCAGTGGCGTGTAACAGGATGCTAATCCCACCTAGCGTGTTTTTCATTGCATCCCTAGACCCTTGATTGAAGGCTTTCTGAAATACACTTGTTGTATCTCCTTAGCATTTCACACGTCATCATTTTTAACAAATTGCAACGTTTCTATTTTGGTCACTTTATTTGTCTTCATATATGAATCGTTTCTGTATAATTTCTCAATATGTTTTTTTATTGATCAAATACATTTTGAGTTGTATTTTTTTTAAAAAGAAAATACCTATTGTTTAATTTTATTTAGTTGGGATATATATAATTAAGACCTAAAACATTAATAAAAACTAGTCACTATGTTACTGTACGAGTCAGGGACTGGCTACATGTGTGAAAGAGCGTGGCACCCGGGCCTGAGAAGGAAGGAGTGAGCACCTTGAAGATGGATGTGTTGGTAGGAGTCTAAACTTTGAACTGTGGGTGAATCTGTGGATGCTGATTTTATATTAACTCACTGGGCTGAGCATGCATGTTTTAGTCACTTTCTTTTTCTTTAATTTATTCTTCTTTCATATATTCCATCCTGACAGCAATTTTCCCTCCTTCCTCTCCTTCCTGTTCCCCCGACTTCCCCTCTCCCCCAGATCCATGATCTCTTGAGAGCCCTGCTCATTTCTGAAGGGAAACTGCGGTGTACTTTTTATGATTGAATTTGTTCTTTGAGAATTTCATAATGTACATGATGCACGCCGACTACTCTTACTTCCCAGTCTCCTGTCTCCCACTTACTCCCATCCTAGCACTTTTCCATGTCTTCAAGTTCTGCTCTACTTTCCACCCCATCTTCTGACGTGTTACCTGTTTCTGAGATTGGCTGGTTTACAGCTTAGGATTTAGGACTGAGCTCACAGTTATCACTTGTTCTTAGCATCTTGGGCTCTGCACTCCTTTAATAAATTACTTTGAAAAAAAAATTGATATCTAAGATGATAGGTTACTCCAACCTCTCTTTTTATATAGAATTTCCAGTTGGAATTAATTTTCCCTTATACTACTGGCAATGCCAAACTATGGAAGATAGTTACATAGCTCTCTCTAAGTAATGCTTCACACAGTCCTGTTTTAGAGTTTATATCTTAGTACTGGATGTCTCGTCTTATATCGTTAATTAATTAATTAATTATTTGTATACATATGTGAATGTGCTTGTGTGAGTTTGTGCACCATGTGCATGCAGGGGCTTGCAGAGGCCAGGAGAGAGCATCAGATCCCCAGACCTGGAGTTACAGCTGCTTCTTGGCTGCCACGTGGGTGCTGGGAACTGAACTGAGGTGTTGTCCAAGTGCAGCCAGCACTCTTAACCACTCAGCCATCTTTCCAGATTTTTTCTTTCGTCCTCTTAAAGGTCTCATTTGGGTGCCAGGCTAGTGTCTTGCTTGCTGACTCCTTGTGTCTGGCTTCACATCAAGGTCCACAAAGAACCTCTGACTGGTTCAGGAACAACGGCAGTGTGAATTATGTCTTTTCCTTCTATCTCTGGGGCCGTGGTGTAACCGAGGCAGTGTCCTCCTTTTCTGTTCCCATCTCCAGAATCAGCTGGTCTGACTGAATGGTCCAGCAAGGGTGTTCCACTACCACATGTACTTGTAGAAGTACAGCCAGTGAGCAATAGGAGTGGAGATGATGCTGGCCCGCGGCAGCCGCCATTCATGCTGGCTTCTGAATTGTGGCTCTGACTCTGGTTTGCACACTACCTTGAGATGATTCAAAATTTTAATTTATTGGTAAAATTAAAATATGATTACATTATTTCCCCTTTGCCTTTTCACCCCCCCAATCCTTCCTATGTTACCTTCCTCTCTTGTTCTCTCAAATTCATGGCCCTCTGGCCCTTTTCTCTTTAACTGTTGTCACACACACACACACACACACACACACACACACACACTATATGGAGTAATACATATAATAAATGCTAATATATATTACATGGACTATCAGAATATACACATACATCTCTATCGTCTGTCTGTCTGTCTGTCTGTCTGTCTATCTGTCTATCTGTCTATCTGTCTATCCATCCATCCATCTATCTTTCTATCTATCCTGATTAGTCCATGTAATGTTACTTGTATGTATATGATCTCAGGGCTGACTACCTGGTATTGAATAATCAATAGGGGGTGCGTTTTCCTGGGGAAGACTGTTTCTCCTGCTCTCTGTATTTCTTAGTTGCTTTATTTAGATAACCTGTTTTTCCCCCTGAAGCTTTTAAAGGTTGTTTTCAAAGTTTTTAGCAGGAGACTTGTTTTTAAACAGTCTTCCATAGAAAACCTATATAAGGATAATAGCTGTTAATATTAATGAAGCACCTGCTTTATGCTGGCTGTCTCAAATATCTCCATTAGTTATTAGCTCCGTCTCTATAGTGCTCTTTCAAATGGGTATTGCTATTTGATGCCCCCTCCCCCAGCCCAGGCTTAGACAGTGAAGGAACGATAGTGTTTCTGAGATTGCAAGTGGCCCGCTGGATCTGACTCTCTGGTAGTGAGATGAGAGCTCCCAGGTAAGCCTCCCACTGGGCCTGACAGCAGCCCAGGGAGGCTGTGGACAGTTCGACAGTCACAGATCACTGCCCTCCCTGAACTGTCACAACAGAAGAATGGTCACTTGTTCACACGCCTCCCCCGTGAGATGACACGAAAGGCTGGGGCCTTGGGATATGTGTAGCACTGGAGTCCCGGCTATTATGCAGAAAGCTTTTATGAGCAAGTTGCTGGGGTACTGCCTCCCTTTGTTCCTTCATTCCCTCATGTGCCTGATGTTCCTGGGAAAGGCTGGGCACTCCTCCGGCTTATTGACATCCTTGTGGAGGACACAAAACATGGCTGCATTCAGCTCGTGCTGTATATTGTATGCCAGGCCATAAAGGAAACAAGAAAAGGAGAATGGAGTGTTGGCTCCATGCCAACAGGGTAGTTAGAATAGACTCTGGAATGGTGGGCATCTGAGGAAGGCCTTGCAGAGGGGCCTGGAGGGAGTCCTATGGTTCTCCGTTGATGGGAATTGGCACAAGGACTTTGGGGCATGCCCAGTGTGTTCACGGAGCTGCAAGGAGACATTATGGCAGGAGCCGTACATGCAGGGGTATGCAGAAGTGAGGTCAAGGTGCTATCAGGGTAGCTGTCTGGTGCTGTCATCTTAAGACTAGCTCTGAGTCTGCAGAGCAGGGTGGTAATAGAACATGGGGGACGAATGTGGAACAAGGTTCTGTGAGCCTGTGTTCTCTCTGCTGGATAGTCTGCTTTGTAAATGGGTGCTGCCAACGATACACGTTTCTGAGAGGGCATCCGAACAAGTCCCTGTTGCCTGAAAAGAACCTTTATAAATGTGCCAATTGTATCCAATTTCCACAGAAATCTCCAGGGCAGGCCTCTGGGTCTCTGGCATATAAACACCTTCATATTTTTTAATGCCAATTCATCGTCCTGGCAGATGGAGGCCTTGAGTTTTGATCTGGCCTCCCATGCTGGAAATAAAGCAGGATGCTGGGCCGGAATCCATCACAGTCACCTCAGCCGTCTGCTCTGCACAGTGGGCTCAAAGCTAGTGACAAAGCAGCCAGGCTGAGAGCCTGGGGTGAGCTGCACAGCCTGAGCCATCAAGGCTGTGAGCAAATGGGTTCTGGCGGGTTGCGGCAGGCAGGCAGATTCTGGAAGCTCCCAAAGGCCTTAGTCAAGTTGAGGCAGGAACTTTTAAGTAGGCACCTGTGGCCTCTACTCCCAGTCAGGGGGGAGCTGTTAGGGGTACTGAGATGCTAGGAACAGAATGCCTCTGCTGCCATGGGTGATGCTGATTGGACACTACGGCTGCTTCTGGTGGGATTCCTGGCCTGTGTGCCAAACCAGAACAGAGCTCCTGTGGAGCAGAAGCTTCTAGGAGAAGGAGTAGCTGGAAACATTCCCCAAGAGCTCCCCTATCTCCCCAGAGCCAGGTGAATGCTGCCCTCCCCGGAGAAGGCCCAGAGGGCCTTTCCTGGGTTGTGTGTCCGCAGTCCCGCTGTAATTTATAGACACAGGCTGATGCCCATTGCTCCTCGGCTGCTCCTAGTCCTTTCTCAGAGCTCCCTTTCTCTCCACCTATTCTAACATCAGAGAACTGAGGAAAAGAACAAATTCTCGGTTAAAAGATTGGTCTTTTTTGTTCTCTCTTAATAGCAGTTCTCTTATTTGCTTTTTACATTTTATTCAGATTACTTTGAAAACTTACAGGATTGGAAAACTTTGAAATTTTGGGAAAAGTTTCAATGTATTTGATTACTACAGATGTAGACTTTTGTTTGTTTTGCCACGGAGCCTACTTGAGTGGCCTGTCTTGTCCTATCCAGGAGGTGATTTACCCCAGATTCTCAGTTCCATGCACCATACAAACCCTCCACTTTGCTGTGCACATGGAGAGTCATTTAGACCGTGGAGCACAGGGCTGTGGGGAGGCTGCACAGCCATGCACGCTAGCCTCCCGTAGTCTCCTGGGCCAGGGTTTGGCTATGCCCTGGACCCTGGCCAGTCCCTGCAGCACTCCTGGCAGACTGACCTGCCTCTGTCACTCCTGTTTCCCTTTCTCACATTGCCATCAAATCAGATGTCAGGCTCTGCTAAGGGCTGCCCTGCACTTACAGTGAAGAACAGAGGCACGTCACCCCATCCCCAGTCCCAAAGGTCTTTCTTATTCCTATACTGTCAAGCTGTCTGATCTGGCCTTGGGTAGCATCCCCTTTCCTGTTTGCTTAGGGATATGTTTGTGTGACTCCTGATGCTGTTTCCTGTGCCGTTTGCTAGTTCAGCACTTCCACTAGCACCCTAGGTAGCTCAAGCTCTTTCCTTCCCCCATCCCCCTTTTGGAGACACCATCTTGCTGTATACCATATACACTGGCCTCAAACTCATCACCCCCTCGTCAGTCTAAGTACTGGGATTGCAGGTGTGCAAGGGCTCACCAGGCTTGAAGCTCCCTTGACTTCTAAAACTAAAACAAAAAACCAAACAAACTCAAGTGGCAGATAGAATTTATAATGAGCGTTGCCGCCATCACTACCTTCTCCGTCCAGTTTTTGAAACAACTGATCAGGTAAATGGAGCTAAACATTATCTTGGTATATAGCTCTTGCCTAGCATGTGTGATGGCCTAAATTCAACTCCAGCATCCACAAATAAACAAGAATGGGTCAACCAACCAACCAACCAGCCAGCCAGCCAGCCAGCCAGCCAGCCAGCCAGCCAACCAACCAACCAACCAACCAACCAACCAACCAACCAACCGACCAACCAACCAACTTAGGGCTGCAGAGATGGCTCAGCAGTCAAGAGCACTTGCTGCTCTTCCAGGGGTCCCCAATATCAATATCAGGCAATTCACTGCACCTGTAATTCCAGCTCCAGAAGATCAGGCATTCTCTGCTGCCTTCCATGGGTACACACAGGCACCGAGACCCACACATAAATGAACAATAAAAAGAAATCTTTAAAAAAATTTCCAAAAATTTGACAGCCACGCATGACACCCACATGACAGACACAAGTGTGGCACCTTTGTGAATATGTTTACATACGTGCCTGGGTGGGGTGGACATATTTAGGTGTGTAAGCAGTGCATGTGAATTGTGTATGTACTGTACACACATGTATAGTTCGTGTGTGTTCCATATATGTGTGTGTGTACATATATACACATATATACATATGTATATGTATACATATATGTATACACGCACACACACATATATGCTTGTTTGTGTATGTGTGTGCGCATACAAGCATGTACGCATGTGCTAAGCGGTACTTAGTACCTAAGTCTGGGAATGGTGTTACTTGTCTACCTCTGAGACTGGAAGAGGCAGTAAAAATGGAGGTGGGGTAGAAAATGGATGCAAAGGCCATTTGAGAAGCAGTTGCCTGCCTAACTCCTTCCCAGGCTGGCAGAAGAACAAGGAGCCTGCCCTAGAAGTGACCTAGTGAGCCTATGAGTGTGGCAGGGGAATGTCCCAGACTGAAAGTAGAGCTATACTCTAGTGGGTTTCTGATTCTGGGAATCTAGGATTGCTATAGGAGAGAGAGGACTGCTGGAGTGAGTCCAGCTGCAGGGTGTCCTGCCTCCAGGAGCAGCAGCCCAGGAAGATGGCAGGTCAGAGCTTCTCTGGTGTCTGAGCAGATCTGAAGGCAGTTGGGCCCCTGAGTTTGGAAAGGAATGATGTAAGGTATGTAGAATGAGAAGCAAGCTATGAGGTATGAGAAGGGCTTAGCACTAGGCGAGGAGAGTCATAGTCATCACTGAGGATGGGGATGTGGGGGTGGAGGCTCTGGAGAGTTAATCAGCTTCCTGGAAAGGAAGTTACAGCGTAGGGCATGGTCTGTTAAAGTTCAGGATAGCAATACAGATCCATTTTATTTTATCAAAATACAATGAATTAAAAAAAAAAAAAAAAAACTCAGAAAGAGGTTATCTGTGCCACAGGAGCAAGGCAAGTGACTGAGTGCTGCTGTTGCTCACAAAACACCTTGTCTAATTGTTTAATTTCAAAATTACATGTTTATAGTTTTATGAAAGATGAAAATTAAAACACCATAGCAAATGTTTTAGACAAGAAAAACCTATGAAATTAAAAGTCCCTTAACGTTTTATTCCCTTGCTTCTCCTGCCAGGACAGAACTCAATCCCAGTCACCACCTTGGCAGGGAGGGCTCCTCGTCCCCACTCCCAGTGGCCTGGCTTCCATCATGCAGGATATGGGGACATGTGTCTGTTCAGGCCACTTGGGTTCTGCAGGTCTGGCCCCCACACCCTTCTCTATTCAGGGTTCTCTTTCTCAGGTTTCTAGACAGCACCCCTGGGTTCCTCCATGTTTGTGGGGTCACCTGACCCTCATGGTCCTTACTGTGCTCACAATTCAGATGTTGGGCACAGTTCTTGCCCAGCGCCCAGGGGGATGTGTGAGGTCTTATGCCTGATGGGAGAAAATGGATGGACACTGTCATGGTGTGATTTCTACTGCCTAGCATTTTATGGAAGGTCTACCTAGTCCAGGGCTTAGCACTAGGCCTTTTTAGAGGTTTGTGTCCTTCCTTATGTATGGGTGTGAGCATGGTTTTTGGACCATTACCCCATTGCACACTGTTGCTCACCAGAAGCGTTGAGGTCAGCATCCTGGTGCTCGTCGTCGTCATCATCATCGTTGTCTCTGTTGTTGTTGGGTTCCTAAGTTGGAGAGGGTGGCCACAACATAGAGCTGCCAAGATGGGTCTAGGTTGCTAGTTCTTATCAGCCTTGGGCCAGCCAAACTTGAGCTATGCCCCTGGAAATGGGCCCTGTGCACATCTACACATTGGCATAGGAAGCAGTGTCACAGTGGTTGGTTTTAACACCCATTAGAGGGTCTGCTCTGATCTAAGCACTGTCCCCTGTAGAAGACATCTGAGGAAGGCGGTTTTCCAGTTGTGCTGTTTGCTTTTGCATCTGCTCTGTGGCATGTTGGGTGACTCACTTCATATTCCAATTGTGCTGCTATCTTCTTCCCACCCCGAGGCAAAGGGTAACCACCTGTATGTACTGGCTTGCTGGCTGGCTTGCTTGCTTGTTTGTTTGTGTATACATTTACTGTGTAACTTACTTGAGATTTAGAAACATAAAGACCTAAGTCATTTTTTTCTTAAATATTAAATATTTCTTAAATGCTAAAACCTCACACATGGGAAAATGCTTCACTTCCCCCAGTGATGGTGTGATCGTTTCCATGTGGTACACCATGTTCTTTCATTGGTTGGTGTATTCTTTGCCATTGCATCCCACGCCCGTTGAAATGATTGTAATCTTATAGGATACTAACCATCTGAAAAAGAATTCTGCTCTTTTAAATAGTTGTCTGGCTCTCCTGGCCTTGTGCTGTGTAGATGTACTTTTGAAGAACTTTTTAAGTTTCACAGTGAATCACACTGGAGTAAAGCCAGTAGTGTCGTGTGTGCCTATAACCCCAGGACTCTCTAGAGGATCCTGAGTTCCAGGTTGCTTTGGCTACATACGGAGATTCTGTAAACAACAAACAGAATTACTCACAGTGAGTCATGGGTTTAAATGGGTCGAACACAGATTGATTGGTTGGTTAGTTGATTGATTGAGACAGTGACTTGCTATATATTCCTGGTCCAGCCTGGCTTTGAACTAATAGAAATCCTTCTGCCTCAGTGTTTTTGAGTGCCTGGATTACAGTTGTGTTCCTGTCTTCAAAGCTGTAGTTTAAACTGTGAGCAGTTGAAAGCTTGTAGGTTTCTGATGTAGGGAAGCCATGTTGTCTCACCGTCGATTGTCTTCTTTGCCGTAAATTTCTCTCCTTTTCACTCCCTTTCCAACTGACTTATGCCACCTGGTTATTGTAATTGAGATTTTGATGCTGCATTTGTCTGACACTTAACAGTCTAGAGGAAAATAGTGTATTTGTATGTGACTATGTGTTAAGATGGTTTTAGTTGCCAGGGGATTTCTAGTTGAATTTTCATGTCTCCTTTACTTGGCCTGAGTGCTGCTTGCTGTAGCTGGCTGCCAAATATTCTTTACTACGTTGAAGAGTTTCGTCTATTGCTACTTCTCGTTTGTTTTTAAAAATTGAAAATTGCAGTTTACTAAACATGTTAGTTGCAGCTGGTTTTCTCAGCTGGGGCTGGAAAGATGATTCAGCGGGCAAAGTGCTTACTGCGCAAGCCTGTGGACCTCAGATGGGAGAAGAAGCACCTACCGGGCATGGTGGCGCACATCTGTGATCTCTGTGCTGGGAGATAGACAGGAGGATCCTGGTGCCTTGCTGCCTGCCCGATCTAGCTGAAATGGCTCCCTCCAGATTTAGGGAGAGGCTTGTCCGAAGAAGGTGAAGGTTGATAGAAGACAGCCGACATTAACATCTGATCTCTACATTCCATTACATGTGCACCCTGACACATGTGCACCCTGACACATGTGCACCCTGACACATGTGTTCCCTGACACGTGCACATACACATTACAAACTACAGGCACTCCGTTGATACCTTCCTTTCATCTCTTAATGTAGTGAGTTCCACTGATGATTTCAAATGCTCATTTTAGGGGGAAAAACTATTAGATTGTACCGATTCTTTTAAATATTTCTTCAACTGCAATAAGCTCCCAATATTTTATTTGGCTTAGCATAAGATTAGAGCTACAGTTAGGTCATGCCAGGGCTGGGGTTCCACCATGTTAAAACTGTTGTAAAACTCAGGATCAGAGTCAGTGCAAAGTTCCTGTGGGGGTTAGGATTAAGGCTAGTGTTGTTGACACTTGAAGTGTCCTTTCCTCTAAGTCTTTGTATGTGTGTGTGTGTGGATATACATGTATGTGTATTTTTATATGTGTGAGTACATGGGTGCATGCATGCATATGTGCATGGAGTAGAGACCAGAGAACGACCTGGAATGTTACTCTTCTGACATGCTCTCTCCGTCTTCTTCTCTCCCTCCCTTCTTCCCCCACTTTTTGAAGGCAGACTCCCTCCATGAACCCTCCTCCCATGAGCTTAGAGCTCATGTAGGCTGGGTAGGCTGTCCGAGGATGCCACCTGTCTTTATCTCCTCAGAAGTGGGATTACAAATACAAACCATTATACCCATTTAAAAACTTGGATTCTTGGGGTTAAATTTAGGCTTGCATGGCAAGCATTTTATTAAATGAGCTATCAATAGCCTTGTCCCTTTGTTTCTAATGTTTGTTGTTTGTGGAGGGACTTTAGATTTATTAAATGCTGTTATTTATAACATTTACTCTTTGTAATGACTTTCATCCATATGTGTATATAACCCATAATTTTGTTCACTATTCTGGAATTTCTTGGTTTAATCCCAAGATACTTTCTTTATCTATGGAGGATGTTACTTCTAAAGAATTATAAAATTATGCTTTCGAAAGTATAGGTCGAGAAGATGGCCTGTGTGCATTGAGGATGCACCAGAGATGGGCATCCTTTAGAGATGCCCTCGTCCTGTAGGGAGCAGTGAGGAGGTGTGCTCTGGACTGGTGGCCGTGGGGCTTGGGGACTAATAGGGGCCATTCACTTTGTCCTGAGTCACAAATCCTCAAGAGGAATGGAGATATGACCCCTCGGAGAGGTGGTGGGATCACACCCAAGGTGGAGTCCAGCGTGTGTGGGGAGGGGAGCAGGAGAACTTCTCTGATAGATGAGATGCCCTAGGGAAGGAAGCTGCAGGGAAGGGGGTGTGACTTTGAGCCCCTCTGGTGACTGCACTAGGAGGGTTAAGCTGCTGAAGGAGGCCCCTAAACCAACTGGTATCAACAAGGTGACTTTTTTTTTTCTTTTTTCTCATCAACATTTCTTTGACATTTCTTTATCGGGTGGGTATAGGTGTGTATAATAAGTGTGCATGCCACACCGCAGGTGTGGAGGTCGGAAGACTGAGAGATGCTTCTTTTCTTTATTCTATGTGTTCTGGGGTGGGGGTGGTAAACGCTTGGCTTTAGGCCTGGTAGCAAGTGCCTCTACCAACCGAGCCATGCCACTCGCCCATGATGGTGTCCTTCTTTGATGTACTAGTTCTAGGAGGGGGAGCACCGACTTTCCCCGGCTGGCCCAGCTCTGCTGACCCGTCATTCTCTGTGGTTTCTGTCTCTTGCTGTGTCCCCATAACCTCAGAGCTGAGTGGACTCTAGATGCTTATGGCAAGGAGGAAGGTGGGACAGAGAAGAAATTCATTCTAGGATCTTGGGGTCCAAGGTATGTTCACACATGTCAGTATCCAGGACTGGCCGCATACTGCTGATATAAAACATAGCTCCCTCCCAAAGTGAATAAGAGCTAGTTTATTCTGAGCAAATATGAATGGCCATGGAATGGGAACAAGATTTTCAAATAGTTCTGAAGGAGATGTTCTATAGGACTGAATATATGCTCTCTCCCTCTCCCTCCTTCTCCCCCTCCCCTCTCCCTCCCCCTGCCCCTTCCCCTCCTCCTCTCTCCACCCCTCCCCCTTCCCCTCTCCACTCCCTTTCCCCCTCCATTTCCCTTTCCCTCTTCCTCTCCCTCTCCCTTCCTCCCCCTTTCCCTCTTCCTCTCCCTCTCCCTTCCTCCCCCTTTCCTCTCTTCCTTCCCCTCTCCATTTTTGAGGTAGAATCTCTCACTGGCTTTGGGAGCTCAAGCCGGCTGGGCTTGAGCTAAACAGGACAAAGGTGGTCATAAATCAACTCAGTGACTGATTTCATTGATGAGGACAACAGATAGGCAAGCTACAGGCAACCAAGCAGGTGAGGGAGGAGTCTGCTGTACGGTTTACGTTTTACCCGAACACATTCTTAGCTTTAGTGCTGGCTGGACTGTGATCTGCTCAGAACTAGCTCCAAAGGTTTTCTGTGATAATGGAAACATGATGTTAGGTCAGATACAGGATTGGGCAATAAGTGGCTATTAAGAAGAGTAAAAATAGCCCCAAATAATGTTGGCTCTTGATCTGTGATCTGTAACGTTCTTTCCTTCCCACCGACATGGAAATTCTAATCAACTAGTCTGCAGAATCTTCAAAGGAGGTGTAATCCGGATTGGTTAGTATGACTGAGTCTCCATGGCGGGGCGGGTGATTGGGCCAAGTGTGCTCTGGCAGACTGCCCGAGCTCTGCCAAATCTGTGTTGGCAACAATGAGGGCAGAAGGTCTTAGGGGGAAGACTCTGTCTGCCATAGGTGAGGCCTCAGATGTATGCAAGTGCTCAGCTGGAAGGAGGTATGGAAGCGTGTGCCTAGGCAGGGAAACCAACCGGAGTTCTTACTGTTCGAAAGAGCAACATGTAGCTGAATATAATAGTGCATACCTCAGAATCACAGCATTGAAGCAGGGGTGCGAGTTGTGAGGCAGGAGGATTATGAGTTTGGAAGCCAACGTGGATGACTACATAGTGAAACCTGTCTTAGGGGAGACAAAGGGAAGGCCTGTTAGCAGACGAGACAGCATAGTATTGCTGATATCTGCCAGAGCAGACAAACTTATCTAGGGGAAGCTGTGTGTGTGTGTGTGTGTGTGTGTGTGTAGAATGCCAGATCTTCTGTGTAGAAAGGGCTTCAGACCAGTAAGACCAGTGGAGATAGGAAGATAGGTAGTTGTTACATACCAAGGAGGGCCAGTCATGCCTTTCAAAGAGCAGGGTAAGGCATGCATGGCTGTGGAGGCTTTGGGTCTCACTAGCCAGCCATGACTGACTAAGGCAGTCCTCTCCCTACACCGATGTCTCCTTAGCCAGCAGGTATCCTGCAGTTTCCTGGAGCTCCAAGGAAGCTTAGCCACCAGCTGGTGAGATGTCAGGCAATCGTTTACTTCTTCTTTCTCTTATTAGTCCTCTGGGCCTTCTTCACTCTGCCTTTCCTGTCATCGGATTCTAGAGTGTGCTTTTCTCTCAGAGATTCGGATCGGACTGCCATCTGCCGTTGAGGAGCTGGTTGGGTTGTTTTTTTTTTTTTTTCCCTTCAGGATGAGATGACTCACGTACCCCTTACTGCCTGCTGCCAGACTGTCTGGCGAGCCCACAAGACAGAGACAATGATTGGAACCAGAGAATCGCTGTAGCCCATCATAGATGCGTAGGGTGGAGAACTGTTTCCTCTAAGACAACGTTGAGACCAATGCTTGGTAGCAATGCTCTACAGCTTTCCTGCTGTGCTCCTAGGGCAGGGAGTGAGATGGGAGGACAGTGAGGAACATTGTTTATGGGGTGGTTGTATCATACTCTAAGCTCCAGTTCAGGGCAGCTGATGTCCCCTGGCTTTTAGGAATTTCACTCGGTGTGGTGGGCCCAGGATGCTAATTTCCTGCTTAAACTTTTTCGTTTTATCCCCCCACCCCCTTCTTGGGTCTCATTTTCTTTTCCTACAAAGCAACAGCACGTATTCATTGCTCTCTCCTGTTCCGTGGAAAGACCCATACATACTGTATTAGTTGGTCTTAGATGCTGCCTTGGTTTTGTATATGAAAGGCAGCCAGCCACAGGCCCCAGAGCCTCTAGGCTTTAGTAAAGGAGGTTTTCAGTGTATATGTGAAGGGTGGTGGGGGCTTTGTTCCTGGTTCCCTGGTTAATTTCTTTTCTATTGTGTGGGATTATTATCTGTAGCTCTGCTCACTTTGTTGAGAAAATGTGTTTGATTTTCTTTTCTTGCTTGTGTCCTGGCTTCTTTGCAAGCTGGTGAAGAGACTGCCCGTTAAGCCCACCCACTCTGTGAAAGGTGTGGGTCTTAGGCCAGACCTAGTAGATTCTTTGTAGTTAGAGAAGTGCAGGAGCAAACTTTGAGTCTGGGAAAGCATGGGAAAGCTCTCAGATCAGAGGCCAGTCGGGCTGGGGAGTCAGGTTACAGTCTGGGTATCCAGAAACTGCAGACTTTTCCTGGAATCACTCTGTGACCTTGGCTAGGTCCTTTCCCTGCTTTCCCACCCCTAGGATGTACCTGTCCAGTGCCCTAGGGAGGAGGCATGGGCAGGACTTAGAGGCTATTTTAGCTGCTATAAGATGGTTCAGGGGTGGGGGTCAGCTTCTTTCTAGGAATAAATATATGGCCAGATGGTTTCTGTAATGAGTGTAATGTTCCAGGCAGAAGTTTTCTCACTGTGACTTCAAGGTCTTTGATTCTCCTATTTTATCACCAAAGTAGCAGAAACCTGAGATGAGTCAACATTGGACAGGCACAAGTCCAGACTCCAGGCCTCGCCCCTTCTCATCATCACTGTTAACTCAGAGAAATCCAGAAAGCACTCACTGTGGCTTGTACCAGGGGCTAGGGTTAGCATCCCTGACTGTGGCCTTCATCACAAACACTTTTTCTTCTTTCTAGCAAGAAACTCAGTGTGATGGAGCCAGAGAGATGTCCTTGGGTTGTCATCACTCTGAGACAGCTTTGAGTCACTTCTGTTGAAAAGGCGGAAGGCTGACGGAGGGTGATGGACGGGTGCCTGTGAAACATTTATGACTGAAAACTTAGCATGGAACTTGAAAAAAATTTATAACTAAAAATAATAAAAAAGTGTGTGTGTGTGAGAGAGAAAGAGAGACAGAGACATCAAGACAGAGAGAGACAGAGAGATAGAGACAGGGATAGAGAGGGGGACCAGGGGTAGATGTATGGGACGTGCATGATGTGTCACATATTGTCAGAGGCCACCTTTGTGGAGTCAGTTCTCTCCATGGAACTTATGCTGTCAGGCTTGAGTGGCAAGTACTCTTTCCTACTGAGTGGTCCTGGGCAGCCCTGCACTCGAGCATGTCCAATTGCCAAATGTCTCCCTACAGTTAGAACCCGGAGCTTGGGACTGTGCTGTATTGGATATGGCTGCGTTCTCTCTTAACTTGGAGTGTTTCCCACAGGCTTCCATCATTTGGGTGCTATTGACATTTTGAAGAATACAATCTCTTTTTATGAAATAAAAGCTCATTACTAGCCTGGCATGTTAGCTTGCACTTTAAAGACAGTACCATACCGTGGGAAGCAGAGGTGGGAGGGCTGTCATTGGTTCAAGGCTAGCTTGGGTTGCATAACCAGTTTCAAGCCCATCTGAGCTTTCAGAGTAAGGCACAGTTTCAAAAAAACCAACCCAAACAAATGCAAAACCACTCAAAAAATCCTACGCATTTGGGTGTATCCTTATGATCTAGTACATGCATTCTTAGATGTCATCTATCTGGATGATGCTCTTGTTATGAATTCACTTTGGGGTACAGAATGTCTACCTGTCCTGTTTTAGGGACACAGAGTTACTTTACATGTCAGCAGCCTTGGCTGTTTAGAGTCACACGCTCTGCCCATCCTGTTCTGCAGCAGAGGCCTGGACTCAGCATCTGCTGATATGGTCTGTCTAGATCAGTCTTTCCTACAGTGCTTGTCTGTGCTGCAGGTCCACTATGCTCGCCACTCACGCCTTTTAGAGGTAGCCATCTGCCCTGAGAGGGAGCCTTCCCTTCTTCCCTGTTTGCTTATCTAGTATTATCGGGTTTGCTTTGTGAAATCCTGTGTTTCTGACTTATTACTCTCTGGATGTATCATTCATGTGTCTCTGTGATGTAGGATTTCAAATGTCCAGATCCGGACAGAAGGAGTCTTCTGAGCTAATTGTGAGTGGAAGGACTATTACCCTTCTCCTCTTCTTTCTAATCCTTTCCTTTCCACACCATAAAAAACAAAACAAACAAACAAACAAACAAACAAACAAAAAAACCCCAACAAAACCAAACACATTTCATTATGTTCTTATTTGATGTTTTAAACTTCTTTTGGACCCAGTCTTCCCAGGCTCCATCAGGATTTCTTTCAAGGCTCTTGGTTCTTTGTAGTATGGAAATATTCAAAGAGTGAGTTCCGGGCATAAGGGTACTTTTTACTATTTACTAGTGCATTTCTTCTGCTTCTAGCTCCATAGAAGTCAACACTAGGAAGTCACTATGTACACACACACACGTCAGTGTGTATATACACACATGCAAGACACTATGTGTACACACACCCATGTAAGACACTATGTATATGCACACATGTTAAACATCCAAATATGTGTATATAAACATGTATACATATATGCACATATACACAAATAAAACCACTCAATGGTACAATATTCTTTCTCTTCCTACAACCCCAACCCCGTAGGTGACAATGATATTCTGAGGCCATCTTTTATGTGTTCCTGATATTCCCTGTGAGTCTCTTCCTGCTCCTGCTTGGTAGTTTCCCTGGGTCAGGAGGGTATGAGCTCAGAAAGAATCTTCCCTGGCCAGTGCTAGAAGGCAGACCTTCCTTCCTGCCCCCAGGGCTAACATAGTCACCAGCATATAGCACTATGAGTTAATTTTAAAAATTTGTTAAATATCTTTTCTGTATTACGTTTTATAAAAACCAAACGCATCCATGTTTCCAAACTTTCTCACATAAAAAAAAATATATATATATAACATATGTTGCCACATATGCTCCCTTTTCACTATTTCATTATAAAATATAGAGAGTGGAATTAGAATAAAATTTGCTATTTTAACTTTTCGAGCCTAGAATTGAGTGAGTTCTGTCCAGAGCGTCATGTGGCCTTCCAGGCCTGTGCTTCTGTACTTTGGGACTTTTCTATGTCTCCATCTTCTTCAAGTCATCCAGTGCCAGACCCTCTTTTCCTCTCTGCTCTCTAGGCTGCTTCATTATCTGTTAGGGTGCTAGGAATATAAATAGTTTATCATATTTTGAAATTGTAACCAGTGCTCTGATGCAGGACCTTGGGCATTTTTGTATTCTTATGTTTTTGTAAAGTCTTTCAAGGGCAGCTCTTGGGTCCAATGTTAGTCCTACATCTCCTTCCCAGAGCAGTCACCATGTCCTAAGCTATCAGTGCGATGTCCAGTGGCTTAGCAACCAGGACTGGGCCTACAGAGTCTGTTCTGAAACTCTTGCATTTTGTCCAAAGTGATGGATGTTTTGAATTGCATTTCTTTCATTGAAGTGGGCATCTGGTTTCTCTCAATATTTTTTTATGACTTTACACTTTTTTTTTGATCTTTCCCCCTTTTTGTTTAGGAAATTTTGTTGATGATTGTTGGTAGATACATTAAAGATACCATTTCTTTTGTTGTGATGTATGCTACAAGTATTTGTGTGTGTGTGTGTGTATTCATGTACATGTGTGTAGAGGTAAGAGGTCAACCTCAGGTGTCATTTCTCAGTATCTGCCAACTTGGTTTTCGAGACAGGATCCTTTTCACTGAGACCTAAAGCTTTCTGATGAGGCATGCTGGCTGGCCAGGGAGTCCCAGGGACCTCACTCTTGTGTGGCAAGTGCGTCACTAACTTAACTATCTTTCCAGCCCTGTTAAAGACACTCTCTACAATTTATTATTTGTACTTTATTTTTTTACCATGATTTTTTTTTTTGTTGTGCCAATCACTTTAATTTTAAATATATCCATTCTTCCATCTGGATTTTAAGTTTTTGAGAAAATCCCACTTTGAGTCCCTGCCTGGCCTGGAACTTGCCTTGTAGATCAGGATGGTCTCAAACTCATTAAAGTCCACCCACCTCTCCCTCCACAATCCTGGGACTAAAGGCGTATACCACCACTCTCCTTGGCTCATGCCTTTTCTGTACCCGCTTTGGAGGAACTTATTCATGGTTTATTCTGACATTTGCATTGTGGTATATTTTTTTATTATAATTTTAGTAATTTAAACAAATTTTAAATTTAAATATTTTGATCATATTCTTCCCTCCCCACAAATCCTTCCAGATTCTCTCCCCTCCCTATTCACCCAACTTTAATTTTTTCTCAGACAAACAAACAAACACTCAATACAAAAATAAAACCCCTCCCCCAAACCAAGAAAACAAAATACTGTCCCCCAAAAGATACCCCTCTGAAAAATGAAACCATAGAACTATAACCAAATAAAAGTACAAATATGAACAAACAAAAACAAGCAAAAGACAAAACCATAAACTGTGGAGTTCAGTTCTGTGTTCAGCTACTCTTGAACAAGAATCCTGTCCTGGGTGGTTGATACTTCCATTGTCAGTCTATTGCAGCAACCAGATTTTCCCTCTAGCAGCAAGTATGAGTGGCAAGTTTTTAGCCTTTACCCTAGTGGCTAGGTTTTCATTCATTCATTCATTCATTCATTCATTCATTCATTCATTTTAAAAGTATAGCAAAACAAAATATAATAAGATAAAACAAAAGTAGTTTTTGGGTTGTGGTTTAGATTATAGTCCCCTCCCAAAGCTCCTGTGTTGAAAAGGCTTGGTCCCCAGTGACTGGATCTAGTCCTTGAGAGGTAACTGGATTATGAGGCCTTGGCTTAGTGGATTTACTTCCCTGATAGATTCATAGTATGATAGCTTCATTGGGAGGTAGGACTTACTTCATTTTTCCGTCATCTAGGGAAGCCAAGGCAAGGAGGAACGCATGGCAAGAGTTTGCAACGGAAACCATGAAGGAAGGCCACTCACTGATTTGTCTCTCTCTGTCTCTGTCTGTCTCTCTGTCTCTCTGTCTCCCTCCCTCTCTCCCTCCTTCCCTCCCTCCCTCTCCCCCCCCTCTGGCTTCTGTTGAGCTTTCTTAAAGAGCCCAGGCCCACCTGCCTAGGGATGGTACTGTCCACAGTGGACTTGGTCCTGCAATATCAAATAGCAATCAAGGAAATTCCTTCTTCCTAGGTAGATAAGATAGTCCTAGGTTTTACACACACACACACACACACACACACACGTATATGAAGGAATGGAACTAACTGGCTTGTTCTCCATGACTTGCTTAGCACGGCTATCTATAGACACACACACACACACACACACACACACACACACACACACACACACA
>JANHMN010000019.1:649794-694341 GCA_030674055.1 Rhabdomys pumilio | reverse complement strand
TCTCTCTCTCTCTTTCTCTCTCCCCCTCCCTCTTTCTTTCTTTCTCTCTCTCTCTCTCTCTCTCTTTCTTTCTTTCTTTCTTTGTTTCTCTCTCTCCCTTTCTTTCTTTCTTTCTTTCTTTCTTTCTTTCTTTCTCTCTTTCTTTCTTTGTACCTCTTAAAAAAGATTTATGTATCTTATGTATATGAGTACACTGTACACCAGAAGGGGGCATCGGATCCCATTACAGATGGTTGTGAACCACCATGTGGTTGCTGGGAATTGAACTCAGGACCTCTGGAAGAGCAGTCAGTGCTCTTAACCACTGAGCCATCTCTCCATCCTGGGATTCATTTCTTAATCTCTGTCTCTGTCTCTGTCTCTGTCTCTGTCTCTGTCTCTGTCTCTGTCTCTCTCTCTCTTTCTCTCTCTCTCTCTCTCTCTCTCTCTCTCTCTCTCTCTCTCACACACACACACACACACACACACACACACACACATTATGATGTAAGTTAGGTTTACTAACTACTAGACTTTGTTAGTAGTTTTAGTCATGACCCCCAGAAATTATCATTGTTTTATGTTTTGTTTTGTTTTAGCAGCACTTAAAATATATTCTCCTGAGAGAAGCTGAAGTCTTCTAGAGGCACAAGTGTAGAGTGGCACCTCCCTATCCACAGCAACCTCAGACTTTGATGGAACTGCACCGCATTGTGCTTTAGAGGTGCTCTAGCCTGCAAGCCAGCAACTGAGAAGCTAAAAGCAATCTGACAAAAATGTTTTGAATAAACCTTAAAAATATCCTTCACTTGATTCTTAAAAGATATTTTTCTCAGCTACATTCTTGAGTGTGGCAGGGATTGTATTCTACTGTCCTTGGCTCTATGGCTTTTATGAAGCCAGCATTCTAAGTAACACTTTTAAAGGTTTTAAAAGGAATATGATAGTCACCATTGAGACCTCTTCTGTGTCTTTGGTGTTTCACGCTTTGACCATGGTATGTCTGGGTGTAGATTTCATTATGTTTATCATGCTTGGAATGATACTGTATTTTTTTTTAACATCATGTTTACTGAGGTATAGTTTATATAAGATGTATTCCTCTTAAGTACATAGTTTTTTGAGTTTTGACAAAGTGAGGGCTTCAGTTGCCATTGCAGTCACAATACAGAATATTTTCTCCACTCCCATCTTCCTCTTGGCCTGTCCCCTCTAGCCCAGGCCAACCACTGCCTGTTGATTATAGTGGCAGTCTCCCATCTCAGAATGTGCTAGAACGGAGTCAGGTACTGGATGGCTTCTGCTTCTAGCACCTATTCTTTTCATATTTCTATAATGCGTTTTTGGTATATACATGTGTGTGTGTGCATGTGTGTCTGCATGTGTGCATGTGTACATGCATGAGTGTGTATGCATGCGTGTGCGCATGCGTGTTTGTGAGTGTGTGTGTGTGTGTGTGTATGTATGTGTGTGTGTGTTTGTAGTGATACTCAATGTATATGCCACGTCTGTCATTCTCTGGTGGTGGAGATTTGGATATTTAAATTCAGAGATAACAACAACATGATGTAACCTTTTCCCAACAGGTCCCCCTGAGTGTGTGCGTATACATCTTCCACAGATGAGGTTCTAGATGTTGTCCTGTGGTGCCTGTGTGTGTGTTTGGTCCTGTTAGATGCTGCCAGCTTTGCTCGCATTTGCTGCTCTTACTAGCTCAAGTGATGCCAAGAGGTCCTGCTGCCCCTGGAATGCCCAGTGCTCAACCTGTCAGTTTAAAGACTTCCGTCTTTTCTGATGAATATGTAGTGGTATCTCTTTGTGCATTTCCCAGTGACATGTGACACTAGGCTTTCCCCCTGTTCATTTACAGTCCATGTATCTTCTTAGGTGAAGGGTCAGTTCAGGTATTTTGCTCCTTACGTGTTTTTGCACTAGTTGTCTTTGTTTAAGTCATGTTGTTACATGCTCTGATATGAATAATTTGTCCGGTATGTTTTCCAGATATTTTCTGTCAAAATATGGCTTCAATGTTAATGTTTTTAATATCTCTTAAAAAGAAAAACCAACCCTCAAACAACAATAGTAACAATAAGATAGAAATGCTTAAGAGTGTGTGTGTGTGTGTGTGTGTGTGTGTGTGTGTGTGAACGTGTGCATGTGTGCATCAGTGAGTTTAATTAGGGCAAGCCTAAGTGAGGGGTTATTTGTGCGAGCATGGGCTACACCACTTAAAGAAATCTCTCTCTTCTCAGCACCCCTTATAGATCTCAGCTGCCTTATAGATCCTTATGGCAGGAAGAGGGCCTATGAACACCTTCTCCCTCCATGTTGGAATGAGGTTGGGTCCAGCCTTGATGCATGTTTTATGTAGGTTATCACATCTTTAAGAATGCAGTAGCTGCTGTGCCTGGAAATCAGCATTCTGCCCCTCCTCCTTGCTTTTACACTCTTTCCACCCTCCTCTTCTGTGATAGTCTGTGAACCCAGAGGGCTTGACACAGATATCACAGATAACACAACAGAGGTTGCACGTTCAGCAGTCTGAGTCCCAGCACTTTGGCTAGTTATGAATATTGTCAGTAACTGTCACCTCTGCATAAAGAAGCTTCTCTGACCAAAGTTTACTCTCTCTCTCTCTCTCACACACACACACACATACACACACAGAGAGAGAGAGAGAGAGAGAGAGAGAGACAGAGACAGAGACAGAGACAGAGACAGAGACAGACAGTAGCCACTGTGCTATGTTCTCTGGACAGAAGGGCTGGGTTTACAGTACCAGACGTGAATTTCCTGGAATGGGGCTCACACCCAATAAGAAACTGGGTGGTTACTCCCCTGTCTCAGGCCATTGTTGTACCACAAGCACGTCTTGCTTGGCACGTTTGTAATGTAGCATGCAGGGTCCACGCGTGACTAAGACTGCTGATAATGTTTTCCATCACAGCCTCCATAGCACATTATGTTTAACTTTTCGGAAACGCTCAACTGTCTTCCAAAGACGCTCTGCCCTTTAACAAGACGGTTATGCATTCTGATTTTCGCCATCTCCTTGTCAGCACCTGTTGTCTTTGCTTTTGCACCATTGCTCCCCCCAGTGGGTAGGACAGTGCCCTGTTGCAGCATTGTTGACCATTTGTCGGTGCCTGGCACTGTTGGATGTTGCTCATTAGTCACCTGTGTGTCTCCTTCGGAGAAGTAGCATTCAAATTCCTTGCCTGTTTTTAATTGAGTGGTTTGTCTTTTTATTGTTGAGCCATAAGGGTTCTTTGGCTATTCTGAATACAATACTATTATCAAATATAAGGCAGTTATAAAATGTCTTCTGTTCCATGGATTGCTTTTTTACTTTGATAGTGTCATTTGATACAGAAAAGCTTCTAATTTTGATCATGCTCAATTTATCCGTTTTTCTTCCCATCCATTAGCTACTTATACTAAAGGTCATGTTAAAAAAATTGTTACCTAATCTTAGGCTTTCAATAAATACATGTAAATCAAATTTGCACCTATATGTCTTCTAAGAGCTTGCTAATCTTAGCTCTTTTGTCTGTTTTTTTTTTTTTTTGTTAGCTTCAGCATATAGTATGAATCAGGGGTCCAAAAGCACTCTTTTAAATGAGGAGATTCATTTGTCATAATACGATTTGTTAAAAAGACTGTTCTTTCCCCCCGTTGAAAGGTCTTAGCATTCTAGTTAAAAAAAAAAAAAAAAAGATCTAGTTATAGATACGAGGTTTATTTCTGGATTCCCAGTTCTAACCCATGACTCACAGGTATATTCTTGTGCCAGAGCGTACTCTGTCTACACCTGCAGCCTAGCCTAGCCTAGCGATGCTTTGAAGCAGGCCAGGATGAGCCTGCCTTTGTTCTCGGGGCTCCAGGGTGCTCAGGCTATTCCGAATCACCTGTAATTCAGTGTGTGAGTTTGGGGGTCAGCTTGCCCGCTCCTGTAAATAAGGGCAGATTTGCCAAGGATTGCCTCGAATCTGCAGATAAATCTAGGGGGGCATTCCCATGCTAACAACAGGAAGTCTTTGAATCCAGGGAGAGAGAGTGGCTTATGTTTATCTAGCTCTCTTAAGATCTGCCGATAATGAGTGCTTTGTAGTTTTTACCTGGTAAGGCTTGCGTTTGTGTTCACTTTCACTCTAAGTACTTTGCTCTGTTCTATTTTACCACAAGTACAACTGAGTTCATCTTGAATTTTTCTTGCTAGTTTATCTAATAAATACAACTGACTTTAGACTACCAGACTTGCATCTCGAAGCCTGACTGTATTTGCTCTCGTTTGTTTTTTCTTGTAAGATCTCAGTCTGAGTGTTCATTTCTTTCTCTCTCTCTCTCTCTTTTTTTCTTTCTTTCTTTAAAAAAAAATTGGGTATTTTATTTATTTACATTTCAGATGCCATCCCCTTTCCCCATTTCCCCTCCCTAGAAACCCCCTATTCCATCCCTCCTCCTCCTTTTGGTTGCGATGACTTAGATGTGATGAGGCTGGCCAGCCTTGCACCAATCAATCCTAGTCTTGGGGTGGGGGTGGGGGTGGGTTACTTAGTGTTTCTTATAGCTGCGTACAATGACAGCTACAGGTAAGGAGTTTGCTGAGAACCGTGAATATTCAATGAATTACAACTGATTACTTAGAATTTTGTTAGTTTTGTCAAAAGTTTGTTTTGTCAGATGCTTATTGAAACATTTTTTTTTTATTTTTAATCTACAAAATGATAAATCATGTTCCTGGATGCTCATTGAATTAACATTGATGAGTCAAATCTTACTTGGTTATAATGTGTTGCCTAGGAGGATCTTTTCTTTTTTTTTTTTTTTTTTTTTCCTCAACCACAATCAGATTTCTGACCTGTGATTTTCTTTCTCAAAATAGACAGAGTTTCTCTATCAAACATCAAGGTAGTCTTGAGCTCATGAAGTCTCCTTGCTTGGTTTTAGGGGAATTAGTGTTCTGTCCTCCATGATTTTTAGAGACTTTGCATCATAAGCACTTGGGCTTATAATTTTGTTTGTGAAGAATTTTCAACTATAAATGGAATTTCCTAAATGGTTTTCAGAAATCTCTTTGTATATAGCCATAATTCTGATTGATATCAGAATGGTTTCAGAATAGCCTCTGTTAACATGAAAATCAAACAAGCCTGTCTTTTTTTCTGTCAGTCAGTGTGCCTGTCTGTCTTTCTTTCTTGATACCGTTGTCCTGTATATTCTGTGTACTCTGACTTAGAACGTGCCATGTAGCCCAGGCTGGCCTCGAACTTCCTTCCTTCCTTCCTTAGCCTCCCACATGCTGGGATTACAGGTTCGGGGTTTCCATGTCCTGTGTAATGTTTTATCTCTTGTCCATATCGAATTGCCCTTCTTTAGCAACCTTAGGTATATAACGTTCTGTGCTGCTTGGCTTCATTTTGTGCGCACCTTTCTTCTGTAGCTTTTACCATGAGTGCCCGGGATACAGCAAAAGATGTACAAGAGAGGATGTCAGATTGGATCTGGGGATCTGGGGACCCTAAAACCTCACCCAGGATTAACTGGTTTTCTAGAAAGAGGAGACAATATAGTACAAGTAATATTGGAAAGAAAAATAATATCCAGCTATTTTCCAGGATCAAAAGCCACCAGGGTCCAATCTGAAAAATTCCTTCAAGTATCAACCAGGTGAGATGGAAACACCTCTGCTTCCTGCCTCGTGGTGGTAAAACTCCAGGTGCTGAGGACAGGCAGAAAGTGCCACCACCTTCTAAGAAATGGGTAGCATTGGCTTTGCCTGTCATAGGAAAGGTGGTGGCCCGGCTGGACAGCACCTCATCAAATGGAAAGAAGACATCTGCTTGGTGTTTCATTCGTACTGACTACAGCCTTCAGGAATAGATAGATAGCCAGCCAAACACATCTTAGTACAGAGAAAACCAGAGATAACGTGATAGCGGTAGGCCTTTAGCAGAAGCATTTCTGCGTGTTCAGTTTTGGTGGGGGAGACACACATTGTATACGCACAGTCTGACGTTAAGGAGTTAGAAGCAGAATTATGTGCCTGCCATTCCAACCGTGTGGCGAGTATCCTCTAGAGCAGCCACACTGGTACATCAGTGAGAGCCGAAAGTCAGGATTGGATCAGTGAGGGTTAGAGGCCCTGGGACCGTTGGAGTGAAGTGTGAGACTAGCAGACTTAGATCTTCTAGAGCAGAGATTCTCAACCTGTGAGCCATGGCTCCTTTGGGGGTGGGGGTGGGGTCAAGCCACTCTTTTATAGGAGTTCTTTAAGACCATTGGAGACCACAAACATTTACATTATGATTCATAACAGTAGTGAAACTACAGCTATGAAATAGCAACAGAAATAATTTTATAGTTGGGGGGGTGTCACCTCAACATAAGGGACTGTATTACGGGGGTCCCAGCATTAGGGAAATTGAGAGCCACTGATGTAGAGACTTAATGAGTTGATTCCAGGATAAAAAATTAGAAGAAAAAATTATGTAAAATAGTGGAAGGAATTGAAAAACAACACAGGAGACTTAAAAGGTCCCCACAGAGAAAATACAGTGTAAAATGATAGGTCAATCCAGGTGTATCAGAAACCTCTGCAGGTATCAAGGTGCTTTGGGAAGTGTCCTGAATGAATGACTTTCTTGAACGGCCTGTGCAGGGAGGGAATTGCTCATCATGTCTCATTCTGTGTCCCATGGATGTTAGGGTTTCCCCTCCGTGATTCCTGCTGCCTCTCCCCTTTGCCTACACACTGCCGAACCCCTCAGATTCTTCTTGTTGCTTTCCACTTTGCTCTATCTCAGTATTGTTCTCTCTAAAGGTTGTATGTTTGGCCTGGATCTTGACAGTATTTCCCATTCTTAGAGTCTATGTTGTCTTGTGTACAGTCAGTCTCAGGGCCAGGCCTGCGCCATTTAACCTGGTGATTACTGTTTTCTTACTGTTCCCTCTGGTGGCATATTTCAGTATTTGATAACCAGCATGCTGGTTTTCTAGGAAGTGCTTCTCTGTTACTTGATAAAGTTGGCATTTTGAGAGCGCTAGGTGCTCACTATGGCCCATCACTGGGTCCTAGTGTAGCGTCTCTGTTGTCCCATGGATGCTGACTGCTCACTGTGGCCTATCTCTGGGCCATGACACAGACTTGCAGCCGGGTATGAAGTGCCAGGGGGTGTATGAAACCGCAGGCCTGGAGGACACACTCGCTTTGACTTTCTTCTTTGTCAGCTAGAGTGTGGCACAGACACCACTGACCAACTAGGGGGGCGTATCAGAGGGCTTCCCTACTTTCCACAGTCTTGGTGGCTTGTCCAGTAGATTTTCTTGCACTCACCCTCTGATTGCATCTGGTGTCTCTCTACTTTAGTTTTTGGTGGGGCCTGCTGTTGTCCCTGACACAGGCTCGAGCTTTCTAGTCTGATTTTCTTGACAAATATCTCTGTAGATTTCATCCGAGTGCTTCCTTTCCAGACAATCTCATGTCACTTAATGATGGGAGCACATTTAGAGAAATGTCTCATTAGATGGTTTTTTTTTTCCCTTTTCCAAATCTCATCCGGTACATTCACACACGCTGGGTGGCATATGTTATGTCACCTGAGATGGCCCCTTGGCTCATCAAGGGGTCACCCAGCTGACTGCTTACAGAAAGCTGTTTTTCTATGTAGCAGGATACTCTAAAATAACGATAGAAAGTATGGTGAATACATAAACATACACTGAACACATAAATAGTAACCCTGGTGTACATTATCGTGAAATATGCTTTCTACATATAATTGCGGGTACTGTTGTATATTCTTTTGGGACCGTAATGGTGCATGAGGGCCATCGTTGGGCTGAAATGCCATCGTGTTGGTTTCTCTTGCCATGTTCCAGCCCCAAACTGTTCCTTAAAGCAATTATTACATATTATCTCACTTTGGGGGGGGAGGGGGAAGCAGGAACTGAAAAGTAGGGAGAGGTGCTACTTGCTGGCTCCACTGTAATGCTGTGCATGCTGACTGAACTTGGGACGGAGGCCTGCCCTTAGGAAGGCTTCCTCACAGACTGTGGGGTGGAGACATAGATTCCTTCATCTCCACTGCAGGTCTGAGTGAGTGCCTTCATGGCATCGCATGCATGGCCACTGAATGCTCTTAAAAGGAAGAACCTAAGACTGAGGGCAAGGAGGCACCGTGCCACCTCCCTGTCTCCATCACTCAGTGCTTCTCCTTTTAAGTCCACCCTAAAGTGAGGCCTAGTCTCTACCCTTTAAGTGTGAACTACTACACAAAACATTTGCAGAAACATTTCCAACCAGCCCACTCCTAAAGGAATTTCTCAGATTTTCTTGTAGCCTGACAAGAGTAGGGTGTCATGAGACTCCATACCACAGGCTTTCCAGGGGACATTGAGCCTTGGCTGTTCTGTGTCATAACTTCTGTGGTTATTTTCATAGACTTTTCTGGAAGCGCCTCCCCCCCACCCCCGATCCCTGGTGATAAGAAAAGACTCCACGTTTAACTTCCTTTGGTGCGGTGTGCTTGTTATTGCTCTGACACACACCTCTCTGATGTTCCCGGACCAGGTACCATGTGGTCTGATGATGGCTACACCAGGGTCTCAGGCTGCCCTCTGCTGGACACATAAGTGTCCCACCATTGGTACAGTGGCCTATCCTCAGGTTCTGTAGAACTGAGTATTTGCTGTAGTAAAACATTTGTTTCTATTCTTTCTTTCTATTGCCGTGCTAAGCTCTTGTTTGTGGTTTAAGTGATACATGGACTGATACCCTGGGGGGCCTGTTCAGTCCCTGGCATACTCTGAGGCATGTAGAGCAGTTTCAGCTCCTAGGTGCTGAGAGCATCGCGCTGCAGTGTAATACGGGTCAAAACACTGTGTGAGAGAGTCCGGGTGTAGATGGTTTGTTATTTATCCTTTTAATTTTATTTCTTTTAATTTAAGTGTAGGAAAACATTCAAAATACAAATGTGTAGATGCCAAAATTACCTGCTTAGAAGAGGGGGGGGAGAGTCATAGGGGAGCCAGGTTATCGAGAAGCATCATGAAGGAGCCCCGATGGGGAGGCAGAAGCCTGGGGTTGTACCCTCCTGCTCTGTGTCCCATTGTTAGGATTGCTGTAGCATTTGATCAGCAGCCTGGCCAGAGGTGGTTACTGGATATGGGTTTTGCGACAGTCAGCATCATATACGTACGAAGGGCAGATCCAGGACTAGCCAGCTCTGCTACCTTATTCTCCCGCCTAGCATCTTTAAGATATGCTATTGGCTGGTGCTGTGGTCTTGGGGAGGTTTAGTCTGCTCACTGGTCTTGCTTGAGAGTTGTCTGATAGGAGTTAGCCTTGATTCTGTCTACAGGAAACAATTCCTTTAGCTTCTGGCATGATGGGGTGTTTACATACAGCATGTGTTTTGTTTCTGAAATAAATGAAGAAAAAGTAGCATTATGTAGAAATGTGAAGCCGGCTTCTAGGCACCCTTCCTTCTCCACTAAGGTCACTGCTTTTGTGATACAGGGTCAGGAATCCTGGGCCCGGCAGCCCAGGCATGCTGACCACTTCTATGCAAGGCACTGTGGCTCTGACCCTCTCTCCTGACCCTCTCCAACACCCAGCTGGGACAGACCTCCAGTAAAAGAAGGGGAGGGACACTCAGCTGTGGTCGTGACAGTACATGGAGGGGACAATGTCACTACCTCAAGGGTGTTTTCGTGCTTTCAATTTAAATAGAATCATCGAATGTCAAAAATAGCTTTACAGTGTTTTCTGTTTGTCACAGTTTGGCAAGGAAAGAGTGGTGTCATCATTCTGTGTGCTTGCTAAGTGATAATTACAAGCGTGGAGACAGATGTGGCTTCCCGAGAGCCAGCAGGACTGAGCAACGGCTTCTTTGCTCCTGGAAAGAGGAAGTGCATAGAGCTTTGTTGACTGTGACAGTGGCCCCCAGAGGCTTGGAGCTGGACAGTTATGTTCCTGGTCTAGCATGGACAGTGGGGACTGAGCCAGAGGGAGGATTCAAAGGGTGACCAGTCATGGCAGAGGGTCCACATGCAGTGGGACCAGCATACATGATAACATGGTGCTAAGTTCAAGCTGAGTGCACCATGATGGACCATGGTGCCTTCGGCGGGAGGCAGGAGCATGGTACAGAGTGCATAAAGTGAGCAAGCTGGAAATTGAGCTTTTGCCTGAGCCAGGTCATACTGGTACACTGATCACATCCTGCAGCCCCCAGGAGTGTCAGGAAGAAAGGCTTGCTGTTTGAGCTACTTAAGAATTTTGTCATGGCAGCTGCACAGATTAAAATGCCCCTTATGTGAGTTCCGGCTACACATTCACAAGAGCAGCCCACACATTTACACAATGGGTGTAGTCCCTGCAGAGATAAATGATGTTGTCCAGTTACTTGGAGGCCAATTTCTTGTAGTTGCCAGGGCTTTGCTTAGCCTGAGAATGGCTGCTACTCACTTTGGGTCCCATGGCTAATTAACTCGTGGGCTATTTAGAAGTAGTTAATTTTTTCTTTTAAACCAAGCGGGAAGAACAGCACATAATTAACAGCAGCTTCGAACACCAGATCAGATGTGGACCAACAGCACTCGCTGTCTCTCCCTTCTTCTCGCATCCCCCAGTGCACCTTTTGTAGGTTAACACAGCTCTGCGTGGTGATTACTTTAATATAACCGAATATTTGGAAATGATTCATAGCACGCAAAACTCGCCATTTTTAAGGCGATCCGTTGCTCAGTACATCTAGTGTGTTTGTGGTTTGCCCAGCTTCTACATCTGTCTCGCAGGCACAGGTGGGAGAGGAGATTCTTGGTCCCATGAAGAATGAACACTGAGTGGGGGAGGGGAATTCAAGGGTGGGGAGGTGGGAGTGGGGGGGTAGGTGGGGGCACATTCTCATAGCAGCATGAGGAGGGGGGATGGGATAGGAGGTCCCTGGGTGGTGGGAGGTTGGGGGTAAGGGGATAAAATCTGAATTGTAAATATAATAGCCAATAAAAATAAATTTAAAAAATATCTATGAGAAAAAAAGAAAAAAAGAAAAAAGAAAAAAGAAAAACCTGATCCTAGGAAGCAGCCATCTGCAGTCTCTGTTCCTACCTTTACTTGTCTCCTTTTCTGTCTCTGCCTGTCTTGGACACTTCAGACATGTGTAATCATATAACCACAGTCTGATTGACAGGCTCCCTTCACTCCGTGTTCACTTTCAAGGTGTTATAGTATGTCTCAGACCTTCATTGCTTTATCATATATTATTATTATTAATTATTATTATTATTATTATTATTATTATTATTATTATTATTTTATAGCTCTACAGATTGCTCCCCAACCCTTATGGATGCTGTGCAAATAACTCTACCACTGAGCTGCATCCCCGGCCCCTACTACTTTTTATATCTGAATAATAATTGTGAAGATAGAGTGTTTACTTCACTCCATGTTTCTATTGATAAACATTGGGTTTTGCCTATTTGTTTTTTCTTTTTGGCCATGAAGCTTCTTGGATGACGATGATGATGGTTGTTATTATGTGGTTTGGAAACTTTCAGTTCCCTGGGAATGAAATTAAATGTGGCTGTGGCAGTTTCCACATTTAACTTACGAGGAACCGCCTGTCTTCCATAGGAGCCTCACTGTCTTACCTTTGTTATTTGTTTTTTTGGCTTGGTTTTTTTTGTTGTTGTTTTTTGGTTCTTCGAGACAAGGTTTCTCTGTGTAGCCCTGACTGTCCTGGAACTCACTCTGTAGACCAGGCTGGCTTCAAACTCAGAAATCCGCCTGCCTCTGCCTCTCAAGTGCTGGGATTAAAGGCGTGCGCCACCACCGCCCGGCCTGTTTTACCTTTGTAAGGTGAAATTGTCACCCCAGTTTAATAGAGTGGGGGAATAGCAAGACTTAGAAGCCATTAGTTGCAGAGTCAGCTCCATGTGGCCATTGACCCATTGAGGGCCGTAGTCCGGCCTTGTTGTATGGATAAAGTATCAGCTAACACTGCAGGCTGGAGCTGGAAGGTCATTGGCAAGTGGCAGGGAAAGGAGGGCCATGCCAGCTCTCTCAGGGGTCAGGATGAAGGCAAGGAGTTAGGGCATCCTCTCTCATGAAGCTGAAACAAGGTTGGCTGGCTTGTTTTTGCCTGGGTGTAGATACAGCCTTGGCGTTGTCCAAACGCCAGGGCAGCAGTATTCTTCCCGCCGGGTATGACTTCTTATGCTCTTTATCATCTGTACCCTTCCCTGCTCTCTAACACCCAACATGGAGTTGCCTTTCCACCCAATTTTGAGACAACACCCATAGATACAGGCTGCTGCGGCCCCAGCAGAGACCAGCCATGCTGTCAGCCATGTGTAGCCAACTGTCGTCAAAGCCCTGCGTTGTGGCAGGAAGCCTCCCTGATGTTCTGAACACAAACACTTGGTGAGATGAAGACTTCTGCCCCTGGCAGACTCACTTCTAAAAAATGTGTTGAACTTGATGCCACCTTTACACGTGCTGTGTGGCTGCGGGCACTTCAGCTACACGGTGAAATCATTAGCGGGGCCTTCACAGCTAGCATTGCACCCACAGTGCAATCCTGGTTTCCTATGAGTGCCAAACAGATGCTACTTAGACAATATCTTCACAGTTTTGGTAGATCTTGATCACATCCGTCCATGGGGCAGTGGTCACTAGGAGCTGCATGTGGGCTTAATAGAAACCAACAGTATCACTTTAAGTTGTGGAGACCAACTTGTTTAGCCAAGGAAATATGGGAGAGGCTCCCATACCCCTATTCAGCATAGTCGTCGTGTGGGATGCTGGTACATCAGTGTTTGGTTACTTGTTCTAGCCCACTGGCCTGTCAGCTCTGCCTAACTGGGGGTGGGGGTGAGGGTGGGGGATGGGAGTTGGTCCTCTTAAAGAATGGGGCATGTAAGTAGAAGAGATGGATGAAGAGCATGCCGTCACTCTCTGTGGGCAGGGAGCTGAGCATCTTCTCACCAGCTGCTCCATGGGCTCAGAGATGCTGTCAGTGTTTATGAGGACCCAGCACAGAGGCATGCTGGCGCAGAGTGCTCCAGAGAGGTGATGCCTCTGTTTCTCTGCCAGGATACGTATGCTTGCCATTGGGGTTTTGTCTGACATCAGCACTAGCTGCATGCACTGAGCCACCGCGATCTGCCCCCAACTGTGTCAGAGGTCTAAGCTCCAGGGTTCCAGGAGTGCTGCAAGGCACTTGCTGCCTCTTGTCAGCTTTCACAGTGTTTTCTGCATTCATTCTGTGGGTATAGTGGAATAGAATCTTCAGTGGTTAAGATTGGTAGGTAAGACTTACACTTTGAGGGAAAGTGGTCCCCTTAAGACTGTACCTAGAATTCACATGGCCATGTGTCCATGTTGGATTTACATGCTTCCATGGGCCTGCCTGTAGCCCACAATGTGGACAGCTGTGGGCCCTGGTCCTGTGGTATGATGGGGATGATGGTTACTGTCCTCACGTGACTCCTAGTGCATTGTTCCATCTAATTCCTAGAACCATGGCTTGAGGAACCATGGCTTGAAGCTGGTTTACGTCCAGATGCTGTAGGGCCTTCTCTCATTACTCTGGGTCAGCATGCAGGTCCCAGTCTATTGAGTTTTCAGATCCCATGGTCCTTCTTCCCACTCCATGTCTGACTGGTGGTCTCCGTATGAAGGACTCGATGGCATGTGTCATAGTGAAGCAGGAAGAACGGCACCTGTCACACAAGTGAGACAAGTGAGGTGTTACATCTCTCGGGGAAGGCAGATCACAGCCCAGTGACTGAGTCTAAAGTGCAACCAAGTAAAATCCGCAGCTTTCTCGTTAGAAAAACACGTCTTGTAAATGAATTCTGTGAGAAGAACAGAGAGAAAGAAAAAGAGCCTTAGCAGGTTCTGCCTGCAGTTGCTCCTTATGGTTTTCTGGAAGTGCACTCTGAGCCCTGGGGGAGGCTGCTTATTCCTCTGCACCCTTTGAGCACAAAAGAGGGCCCTCCAGGTAGACACTGGATGTCACCAAGGGACAAGGACCACATAGCTTCCCTCCTGTACATCCTCCATTGTATAAATCCACTCAGAAGAGTCTGCTCTCTACTAACATCTAGTGAGCAAGCATCAAGAGACGGAATGAGAATAAACAAGTGGAGTTGGTGATTGTTTAGAACTGTATGGGGTTTTTCCTCATTTTTAAAAGCAGTATATTTTGATTATATGTTCTCCCCTCCCACAGCTCTCCCAACTCTGCCCCACCTACCCTATATTGCATTAAAATATATTTCTATCATATTTTTATCTTTCTCTCTCTTAAAAAAACCCACAAAATGAAAATCAAAACAACCATCCAGTAACACAACGAACACTGAAACAAACAAAACAAAACAACCCCTCACCAAAATCCAGAAAAACCATGGAGCCTATCTTGACTAACTACTCTAGGACATGGGGCTACCCTGGAATATGGTTAATATACCCCATGAGACTTCCTTTGGAGAAAGCAGATCTTCCTTTTGCCAGAAGCCATTAATTGCAAATATCTTTTTGGTTAAGGGTGGGACTCTGTGTCCACTTTTCCCTCTCAGTACTGGACCCTCTTAGATCTGTATGGGTTTTATATGGGTGACCACAGTGTTTGTGAGTTCATATGTGCGTCAGTCCTGTTGTGTCTGAAACGTACTGCTTCCTTGGAGCCATCCGTCACCTCTGGTTTTTAATAATCTTTCTACCTAATCTTTTGCATAGATGACTGAGTTGGGTGGGGGTGGGTGGGGGACGTTGTTGAAGGCAACCTATTTAGGACTGAGCGTTCTGAAGTCTCTCACTCTGCACGTTGTTCCGCTGTGGGTCTGTATTCATTCCTATTTATTGCAAGAAGAAGCTTCATGGATAGAGGATGAATGAGACACCGATCTATGGATATAGCAGAATGTCATCAGGAATCATTTTATTGCAATGGCTTCATTTTATTTTATTTTACAACATCAGAAAAATAGTACTAGCTTTTCCCTGGACCCAGGACCTATTTAGACTCAGGTTCTCAGCCACTTTAGCAGTGTCAGGTGTGGGTTCCATCTCATGGAGTGGACCTTAAATCCAATTTCAAGAAGTGTTTGGTTACCCCCGTAACGTCTGTGCCACTATTGCACCTGTACATCTTGCAGGCAGGTCACTGGTGCCGGTTGCAGGGTTCATAGCTGGGTGATAGAGATTGCCTTTCTCCTCTGGTAGCATTCAGAGTACCTTCCATGAACAATAGAATGATCTATGCAGTAGAAGTGAGACTTCTAGTTGGGCACCTTCTAGAAGAAATTCACCTTCTCCATTTTCAGTGCCTTAAGTATTGTCTTCATCAACAGGGCCTTACCATCAAGTTGTAGAGAACAACCAATCCATTGGCAATAATCTGTGATATTTTGCTGTGGGGGAAGTCCATGGGACCTTTTAGAAAACAAGATGTGACCTTTTCTTGGCACTGGAGGTTTTCCATTATGGTATAAGATGTCTAGATAGGGACTGTTACATGCTAACTCTGTTTAGCTTCTTGTTATCTATGTATGCACTTTAGGCGGCTTCTACAGTAGAAGGCCACAAACTTGGGTCACATCGATAGCCCTACTTAAGCTCTCTGAGACACTAAATAAAATAAAACCTAGTAAACATGTGAAAGATGCTTTTTTTCATTGAAAATATTTTTCCATATAATATACACTGATCACAGTCTTCCCCGAACCCAGTTTGCTCCCAGATCCTCCCCACTTTCCCACCACCCAACTCTACGTCTTCTTTCTCTTTAGAAAACAAACAAACAAACAAACCAAAATTAAAATAAAACAAAACGAAAAGCACAAGAAACACACACACACACACACACACACACACACACACACACACACGCAAACACGCACCATAAAAACACAATCAGAAACCATAATATACAAGCAAAGGGTGTGGGATACCATGCAGTGGTGAGCCAAGTGAAGGGCAGGAGTCAGATCTTACAGAACCTCCCACGGCAGCGGTGCCATAGAGGAGGACCAGCTGATGGTTCATCATGGAGAAGCATGCTGAGAAGCCTATGACCCTGAGTTTGATCCCTGGGGCCCATGTGGTGGGAAGAGGAAACCGACTCTGCCAATTGTTCACTGACCTCCACAAAACACCCTGACATGTACTTGTACACGTGCTTATACACATACGAACATAATTTAAAAACCACTCAATATACAGGGAAAAGTGTATTGGGAGCCAAACGAGAGAAATACCAAGTCACGTGATAAAGATGAATTCATCAGAATAACATCTGATTTCTCAATGGAAACTTGAAAAGGCAGAATGGTATTGAAAGCTATTTCAAGTTCTAAAAGATAAAACTACAACCCAAATGAATATATCCAGCAAAACTGTTGTAAATTATGGGGAAATATTTCATGATAAAAGCAGGCTAAAGGAATTCATAACCGGTAAGACAGCTCTGCAGACAATACTAGAATAAAGTCTTCACTTGAAGAGAATGATAGTCATATTGAAGAGGCTCTGAGGGCAGGAGAATATTCTAGAATAGCAGTTAAGCAAACAAGTATTATATAATCATGAAATACTATAAAATCAAATGGCCAGAATCAATACACATTTTTTTTCTGTAGCAATTCTGAATATTAATAGTCCTAATTTCCCAATCTTAAAATTTTCTGCTTTCAAGAAACACCTCACAAGAGTTGGCCCTGCCTCTCACGAGCTGCAGCACTCATGAGAGTGGACCTTGTACCTTGCCTGACCCTAGTGCGAAGGTGCAGGTGAGCCAGCCCTAAGGGCATGAGGGCAGGAGAGCTGGCCCCTCCTCTTACCAGCTACTGTATTTGGGTGAGCTAGCCAGGACAGCATTGCAGAGCTGGCCCTGGTGGTGTGGGTGCAGGAGAGCCATCCAAGCCACCACCCAGGTCCAGATCCAGGTCTTTGAGATGGCCCACCCCAGCTCACTTTGTACTGGTCAAAGGGACAATCCATCAAGAAGATATTACAATTTTAATATATATCCACTGAACACAGGTACATGCAATTTCACAAAGCAAATATCATCTGATATAAAGCTGTAGACTAACCCCAACACGGTACTAGGTGACTTCAGTATCCCATCTGTTACTAATATACAGGGTATTTGGATAGAAACAGAAACACTGGAGTTAAATGATATCATAGATCAAACCAGATTAACAGACGCCTACAGAATTTTCATTCAAGCACCACAGATTACATATCATTCTTACCAGCCTATGAACACTCTCTAAAATAGGTCATATATTTCGACACAAATAAAGTCTCAATAAATACAGGAAAAGTGACACAACTTCCTGTATTCTATCTGACCACAGTAGAGCAAAGCGAGAAGCCAACAGCAGTAGAAGCTACAGAAAATTTGCCAACTCATGTTGATTCAACTGTACACTAATTGAATAGTGAAGAAATCAAGAGGGAACTTTAAAAATCCCTATAAGTGGGTGAAATTTAAGATACATATACCAAAGTCTATGGGAGACAGTGAAGGAAAGTTGATAGCTCTAATTGCATCCAGTAAGAAATCAGAGGGATCTCAAATAACTGAACGAGGCACATTCCGTCTCAGAAGAACAAGAACAAGGCAAACAGAAACGCAATAGATGTAGCTAGCTAAGATCAGGGAGGAAGTTAATAAGGTAGAAAGAAAAGAAAAAAGAAAACATACAAGCAAAGAATGCAACAAAGAGATGAGTCTTTGAAAAGATAAAAAGAAAATCAACAAACTTAGCAAAACTAAGGAGAAGACTGAGAGACAAGTCCCAAGTCAATGGTGTTGAAGAGGAAAAGGGAGACATTATAACAGATACCAAAGATGGCCAGGCGAGTACAAAAGAAATGGATCAATTTCTAGATACGTATTACCTAATAAAGGTACACCAACATGAGATAAGTAATTTGAACGGATCTATGCCAAACAGGATTGAAGCAGGAATGAAAAGTTGTTCAGTGAGAAAAGCTCAATTCCAGATGAGTTCACTGCATCATTCTCTTAGGCCTCTAGAGACCTAACACCAATCCTTTCCAAATTATTTTATGAAATAAAAAAGGAAGGGATGTTGCCAAACTTGTGTATGAAGCTAGTATGGGATACATCTCAACACAATAAAGATTGCACATGACAAACCCATAACCAGCATCATTTTCAATGGAGAAAAACTTGTAGCATTTCCACTAAGACAAAGGTTCCCACTCTCTCCACCCTTGCTCAGTGTAGCACTGTAAGGCTCAGCAAGAGCAGAAAGACGAGAGAAGCAAGCAAAGGGATGCAAACAATCCTTATTTGCAGATAATATGGTCCCATACACAAGAGACCCTAAAGACTCTACCAGAAAACTCTTTTTTTTTTTTTTTTGGTTTTTTGAGACAGGGTTTCTCTGTGTAGCCCTGGCTGTCCTGGAACTCACTTGGTAGACCAGGCTGGCCTCGAACTCAGAAATCCACCTGCCTCTGCCTCCCACGTGCTGGGATTAAAGGCGTGCACCACCACCGCCCGGCTTTTCAGAAAACTCTTAAGAACTGATAAAAATATACCTTCAGTAAAGTGGCAGGATATAAAATTAATACAGAAACCAGCCTTCCTATTTATGAAAGATAAACACATTGGGAAAGAAATCAAGGAAACAGCCCCATTTACAATAACATAAAAAATACAAACAAAAAACCAAAACACCAACAATAACCACCATCACCAACATGCCTAATACACTGTAGAAGGAAATTGAAAAGACACTGGAATACCATATTTATGGGCTAGAAGAATCAGTACTGCAAGAATGGCTGTCCTGTCCAACAATCTCCAGGTTCAATGCAAAGCACCATCAATATTCCAGTGCAAATCATCACCAATATTCCAATGCACAGCCTAGTCTACAGAGTGAGTTCCAGGATAGCCAGGGATACACAGAGAAACTCTGTCTTGAAACACCAACCAACCAACCAACCAACCAACCAACCAACCAACCAACCAACCAACCCAATCAACGAAACAAAACCCAACAAAATAAAGACAAACAAAACTTTAAAAACTCATCTAGAAATAAAAGACCTTATGTTCTACTTCAGTTTCTGTTGTGATAAACACCATTACCACAAACAACTTGAGGAGGAAAGGATTTATTTCATCTTATGCTTTGTGATTCTTCATCAAAGGAAGTCGAGGCAGGAGCTTGAAGCAGAAGCCACAGTGGAACGATGTATACTGGACTGCCCCCTGGCTCATGGTCAGCTACCTTTCTTGTACAGCTCAGGCCCGCCTGCCTGTGAATGGTACCATTCAAGAGTGGACTGCCCCCCCCCCCTACACCAGTGAGCAATTAAGAAAATACTCCTTAGACATGCCATCGTATTAGACAATCCGATGGAGGGAATATTTTATTTTGGAATCTTTCCGAGTTTGTTGTTAGCTGAAGTTAACTCTGACATCCTGGATTATCAAAGCAATTCTGAGCAAAAAGAGTGTGGTTGGGGGTGTCACTAGATCTGATTTCAAATTATGTTACAGAGCCCTGGTCAGAAAAACAGCATATCATTGGCATATTATTATATATTACTGCAAACCAGCTCCAATTTAAAAAGGAAAAAAAATATTGTAAGAGTTGCTATGGTCACAATGCCTCTTTTCACAGCAATGGAAACCCTAACTAAGAAAGAAACCTTAACTAAGAGACAACGTACAGTATGGGTAGTTGTACACCTGATAGAGGAGTATCATATATACTGGAATATATGGAATATACTGGAACTCAAAAAAACTAAACAAACAACCCAGTTAAAAAACAGGCTAAGGAACTGCAGAGTCCTCAAAGGAAGAAATACATATAGCCAATACTTATTTTAAAAAGTGTTCAATGTCATTAGCCATAAGGAAAATACAACTTAAAAATAGTCTGTGATTTCTCTCATAGCAAGTGCCCATCCCACCCCAGTTAGACTGGCTATCTTCAGGAATATAAGAATATAAGAAAATGGGGATTGAAAAGGTGGCTCAGTGCTTAAGAGCACCTCCTGCTCTTGCAGAGGTTCAGGGTTCGGCTCCCAGCACCCACACAGAGGTAGTTTCATGGGGGACCTGCTTCTGGACTCGACAGGCATTAGGAACGCATGCAGTAACAGACATATAAGCTGACAAACACTTGGGTACATAAAGCAAAAGTAGTATTAAAACAGATGCTGATGGAGGAATGGGGAAAGAGAAATCAGTGGGGACATAGACTGACTCAGGCAGTGTACAAAGCAGCGTGGAGGTTCCTCACCAAACTAAAGGCTGACCTTGCACACGACCCAGGCACACCACTTCTGGCGTGTTTATATCCCACCACAGAGATGCCTGTGCATCCAAGCTTGTTGCCAATGTCTTCACAATGGGAGGGAGTGGGAATCAGCCTGGATGTGTCCACTGTGGTGAGTGGGTGATGGAAGTATGGTGCCTACATAGTGGAATTTCATTCAGTCAGAAAAAAATGAAGGCGTGAATCTTAAAGGAAGAATCGATGGGGCCTGGGGAATGTGCTAGGTCTCAGAACTTAGGCTCAGGAAGACGGTGAAATCTCTCTCTCCTGTGTGGGTCCCAGCTTTTTACATTTCTGCCTTTATGTAGAAGTGAGTATTTGTAGAGCTTAGGAAACTAGAGGAAGAAACAAAAAAACAGAGACCTATGAGACAGGTAAAAGGATTCTGTTGTCTATGTGGCGTGGAGGGTTATATAGAGCATATGCCATATAAATTTGGAAGAGGGAATTCTGGGAGTGGAAAAGTTTAAATGGGAAGTGGGGGAGACAAGGGAAGTGCAGGGGATTGAGGTAGGGGGTGCATAATAACCCATGGTGTATGAAAAGGCCATAAATATAATAAGGTAAACAAAAAGTAAAAAGGGGCTTGGAACGGAGGTACTATAAGCTGCTCCTAGAAGCTGTGTGCTAATAAACAAAACCCCTAATGTGTGTGGGCTACTGTCCTATTAAATGGTTGGTCAGAGAGGCTCCTGGAGCTCCTGAAACAATATAGGCAAATGCTTTTGGTTGCCTACTAGAAGGAGATCATAAGACCCTATTGCTGAAGACACTACAAGCCTTGGTCAGAGGACATAGAGAAATCAGGCTACTACCACTGGGCTGGACACTTCCCTCCTGCTTGCTCGCCCTTATAGTGGTGGGAGTTGCTATTCAGGTTGGTGAGGGAGAATTGCCATCCACAGCCGTACTGAGCTTGGACTGTGTGTGCAACAGTCCTGTCTGGCTGAGGAAGATGCGTCCACTGGCACAATAGGAGCAGGTCTATTTTACGATCATCACATGCTTTTCGTGTTTTAATTTGATGCCGGCTCCTCATGACTGATGGATTTTCTGAACCCAGTCCAAAGCCTATGGTTGGGAAGCGACAGGCCTGAGTGAGGGAGCTACTATAGTTGTTTCCTAAATGGACCCAATGTGCCTGTCAAATCACCTTCTGAGCCACTGTGTTTATGGCCATAGATTAGTGCTTGATCTTCTTTTTACACAGCCAGCAGTGACTGTAGAGACTCATAACCAGTCAGAGTCCTGAGAATAAATGACTGTCAGATTCCTAGCAAGTAAGGGCATCAGCATCACCCCTCCAAGGCTCAGAGAACATCACAGAAGTAGGGTTGGAAAGAATCTAAGATCCAGAGGAAGTTGGGGTGGGGTAGCAATGTGGAACACTCGACGTCTGGACATCACATGGCTGCTACACTCAGGGTTAGGGCACAAATCTGAAGAGGATTGAGCCTGTCGGTACCTGCCAGTATCCTGGAAAGGAGAGGATCTTGTGGGAGCCTCTTCTGCCTGACGTTTATATGCAGTTAATGTTTGACGGGAAGAAAGAAGGACGTTGTCTTCAGCAGTGTGTCCACTCATGTAGGTGCCTGTGCTCCTGTAAAGAACCCTAATGAAACTCGCAAGAGAGGGAAAGGCAGAGACACACACACACAGAGAGACAGACAGAGAGACAGACAGACAGACAGGGGGAGGGAAGGGAGAGAGGAGGAGGGAGGGAGAGAGACAGAGGCAGAGGACATGGAGATTGAAGGGAGAGCCATCGGGAAGAAGTTTATTGGCAGAGGGGAATGGGCGTGAATATGATTGAAGTCCATGTGCACATATACATGTGTACGGAAAGTCAGGATGAAACCCAATATTATGTATAGCTAATAAATGTTAATATAATAAAAAGTTTAAAAAAGCTGTAATGGCGGTTATGCTTAGAAGACAGCCTTCTCTTCCATAACACCAACTAATAAGATACCCCGCACTGACTGATGGGACTGGTCTTACTGCACACAGACCAGCGAAGCATCCCAGACAGGCTTTAATGGCTGCCTTTTCCTCTTCTGTCACTTTGTTCTATAAACGCTGGGGACTTACAGCCCCTTCAAAGACATTCGGTTGGATTTCCAAAGCTGCATATCTGTGCTCACTGAGGCCTCAGACTGTTTTGAAGATAAAGTTAATGGGTCTGGTCAGATAACGTAGGCTTTAGGGTATGGTAGCCGTGTGCTGGGAGAAAGGGTTGGGTAAGGATGACCAATAAAAGGCTTAGTATGAGGAATGGGCAGGCAGCTACACTAGGATTCGCGATGCCTCTTTACTGAGGCGTAATGTGAGCCGTAGGGACAATTGCTAGTGTATAACCACACCCAGTTTCTGTGAGCTCCCCAGACTGAAGGATGGAAAGGGGTCAGATGGGATGTGGCCTGTGTGCCTTCATGTTATTGGCCTTGTCAGGTTCCTCAGGTAACGTGACGCTTCTCCCTTGCTTTTTGGTAGATGGACAGTCTCTCCTCGGGGAGCAGGTGGGCTGGCAGGACAGGCGTCCCCAGGCCGGGAGAAGGAGGCGCTCCCAGGTACTCTCGTCCACCCCTGCTGGTGACTTGCCCACCCAGCCCTGTTCTGTTCCAGACAATGGCCACCTGTGACCCTGCCTGCCTTAACCTGCTTTGCCCATCTGTACCTGCCTGTGCCTGCCCTCAGCCCAGAACTCCCACCCTTTCCCACCCTGACTCAGGACTGGTCCTGACTTCCGGTTCCTGCCTTGCTTCACCACTTTGAACCATTTCCCAGTAACCCCGTTTTGCCATGTCACATCACAGGGACTTCTCAAGAAGGAACTGTTAAGAGCCCGCCAGAGCTACCTGCTTCGCACCTGTTCATTTCTGTTGGAAGGGTAATTTGTAGCGGACACAAGCATATGTCTATTCCCAAGTAATCTGGCCCTGATTCTGTGATGACTGTGACTTCTCCGTGTCACCTCCTGTCTACACAGAATGGCGGTGACACTTTATTTGCTTCGTGGTCATTGTCATCATCAGCGGAGGCGATGAGTGATTTCAGGGTAGCATGGACCTGAGGAGTGATTCTAAGTGAGGCCGGAGGAACTGAGTGGCTACAGGGTCATCAGATCAACAGAAACCAAAGTAGACTCTGTGCCAGGCTCTGCTAAGACTTGGAACATGGGCTTTACATCTGAGAAAAGTAGTGATAGGTTCAGAAGATGAAGGGGGAGCAGACAGGGTAAAGGAAGAGGTGAAGAGTAAATGGGCCCATACATGTGTGTTAGTGTTGGTATGTATGTAAGTCTGTACACAAGTGTACATGGCTATACATATGTTAGTGCCTGTGTGTGTGAATGTGGGTTTACATGGGTATGAATGAGCACACATACAGTGAGTGTGGGTATGTGTGTCCATACATGTTTGTATTTGTGCATGAATGTGTAGGAAGGTGGGGGGGGGGGGGTTGCTCATGCTCTGTATGACTTGATATGCACACGAGTGCATGTTTGTGCTCATTTGTGTTTATGTGAATGCGTGTGTGTGTGTGTGTGTGTGTGTGTGTGTTTATGTGTTTATGTGCGCGCGCATAAATGTGTCCGCATCTTGCCCCGCTTGAGAAGGTAATGCTTTAGCCAAGGTGAGAGAATAAGCTCTAATTACAGGGCAGTCAAGCAGAAGAATGACTGGCTTGAACGGTTATGGTGGAGGAACGCCAGGGGCCATTGTGGCCAGAGGAGAATCAGCATGGGGCAGCTTAGCTCTGAGAGGCAAGGGTAGGTCCCCACAGCATCCTTCAGTCTGAGGGAGAGCCATTGCAAGGTATACACAGAAGATATACCAGAGCTGATGGTGTGTTGCAAAGTCACTGTGGCCTCTGGGTAGGATAGACTCTCAGGTGACCCAGCGTGTGAGTAGAGACCAATTAGGAGGCTCTGCCTGGGAACAGGTAAAGCAGTAGTTGTGGGTAGGACCCCGTGCCTAGGACAGACAGCCCTGTTCTTTTATCTGCCGAGTGTATCTGCTTGTTCTTTTTCCTCAGGTGTGAAGTCCACTCTGAATGGCTATCTCTGGGGACAGACCACCAACCGCCAGTGTGGTCACTGGTGAATCTGTCCCAAGTCTCACCAGAGCCTGGCATGGAGCCCATGTTTGGCTTTGTTGACACGCTGACTATGGGTAGCAGCTTGAGGCTTTTCATCAGCTTCTAAGTGTAAGGCCAGGTCCTCTAAACAGTGAGAAATGGTGTCTGAGAGAAAGGACTTGAGAGGCCTTCTGGCTCTCGGTGGACAGCAGGAAGGCCATCAGCACTGATGGGAAAGCTGAGATGAAACTCTGAGGCCGAGAGACATCGGCATGCAGAGAAAACGAAGGGAGCGCGGGCTTGTGCTTTGCTGACAAACCCATGTGTAGCTAGAAACAGTATGGACTCTTGAGGGAGCACAGGAAGACAGAAGAGAAGGTTAGGCCTGGGTATTGCAGCCTCTGGAGAACAGAGGAGGCCGGGGAATAGGCAGGGATTGACCAGAGTGGAACTAGGGACAGGAGGAGCCACGAGGTATGTAAGCTAGCAGCCTCATGGGCTAGGGATATTTCCATCCCCACTGACAAACCTGCTGAGCGGAAGAGTGAGTCTGGGAAGCCACAAGCTGCCTTGAATTTTTTAGATTCAGGGCTACAAGAGTGGAAGTGTGGGGTTTGGGGGAGCTGGGATGTGGCTCAGTGGATAGGCGTTCTCGTGGCTATTACAGAACACCAGGGTTCAGTTTTAAGTACCCACAGTGGAGCTCACAACCACCTATAGCTCTAGTTCCAGGGAATCGGATGTCCTCTTCCAGCATTCTTGGGGACTGCATCCATGTGGTGCACAGATAGACACGCAGACAAACGCCCACGAACACATAAGAATGAGTAAAATATTTCTTTAAAAGAAGAAGGAAGGTAGAGTCCGTGTAAGTGATGCATGGCAGGCATGGGGACAGGTACTTCAGAGTTTTACTGCATGAGGCAAAAGCAAGAGGGGAGAAGGAAGGATTCTTTTAGAAGTGTTAGAAGCAACAACATGTTTCTGAGGTGCCATACATAAGCAGGAGGAGGGAGAAGAGACAGCCCGCTGAGGCCAGCACTGGGTACTGTGAGTACCAGTGAGGTCCAGCAAGGAAGTCCTTCCGTAAGGATGCTGTTGCTGTGGGTACCAGTGGGTCCAGCAAGGAAGTCCTTCCTTAAGGATGCTGTTGCTGTGGGTACCAGTGGGTCCAGCAAGGAAGACCTTCCTTAAGGATGCTGTTGCTGTGGGTACCAGTGGGTCCAGCAAGGAAGTCCTTCCTTAAGGATGCTGTTGCTGTGGGTACCAGTGGGTCCAGCAAGGAAGTCCTTCCTTAAGGATGCTGTTGTCCATCAGCCCAAAATGAGAACCGAGAGGCATGAAGACAGGATTCCATATGAAATTCAGGTGTGCACATCAAAAGACAGTTTCAACTGTAAGGGATAAGTCTGAAAATCTGGGATTGGGACCGGGCCAGAAGGGAGACTTGTGACCTCTGGGCCATGTGGCCCACATGGCTGTTATCATGTACTTGGTAGCTTTTGTTTTTCAGTGATGCTTGTACAGTTGTACGATCAGGATGGAACTGGCAGAGTGACATTTTAGCAGGGGGTAGCTTTTGGTCAGTAAGAACGTGTGACAATGGGAGCAAAGAAGGCTGCCGTCTGAGCAGGGACAGGACAGAACTGGAGGAGAGGATCCAGCAGCAGGCAGGATGCCACACTTGGCTTCTGTTCCAGTTGTTGGCGGTTGTTGCTTAACTGCTCTCAAAGTAGAAAACAACCAAGAAGTTAAAAAAACAAAAACCAAAAAAGCAACTCCCCTACTACCCCACCCCACCCCCATTACTTTTTCCAGTTCAAGAACAGTACTTGGTTGCCATGGTTATTGCCGGTTAGCTACACAGCAAGTGTTATGTAGTGGCACGGGGTAATTACAGTCAACGGAAAAATTGCAGGATAAGTCTTAAATAAATACAGAGCAGCTACATGGTTTTAGCCTCTGACCCCGAGAGCGATGTGCAGTTCACTTTTGAGCCTGAGCTGCTTGTGGGACCTGGACCCCTGGGCCTGTCACCAGCCCAGAGCCATGCTGCTGACCCTAGGCTTCTTGCTTTATCACATGACTGGACTCCTACTTCTTTCAATGCCTAGACCTCAAGGCAAGCAGCCCTCAGCCCCACTTGGCCTTTGTGGAGACCTCCTTAGGTGAGGCTGGGAAGTAGGTTCAGGCCTTATGTGGCACTTCAGGCTGGAAATGTCATCAGTACCTTAGAATGGGAGTTTTGAGCCTAAAGATAGTGCCCAGGAGTCTTTCTGGTGTTTTATTACAACAGGAAGATTGCTAGGAACTGTCGTCTTGATCCAAAGCCTTCAGAAAAGACGATTTACGCAGCAGCTATAGCAGGGGCAGGGACGTCTGTAGTTAGAGGGCCAGGAATGTGAATTAATGGACTGAAACAATGTTTGTGAGCATTGCTGGAAATGTAGAGAGGCCATAAAGAACAAGAGCTCGATGCACTGACGAGTGGGAGAGAGAAGGTGCGAGCTCTCCACCCTGAAGTGCCCTTGAGCAAGCTTGAGATGTTGTGCGCTCAACTCACACTGAGAAAGCAGACCATGGGTTGTGCCCTGACATCAAGAAGTGTGCCCAGCCACCTGTAACTTCAGAGAGGAGTTGGGGCCACTCTCTGAAGACAGAATCAATCGGGCTCTGTGGGCTCTAGGAGAGGGCAAGCAGATTGAGGCTTCAGGAATGTGAACAGATCCAAACTCAGTCACGGCTTGAAGAAAGCCCAAAGCAGGAAGCAGCACCATACACAATAGGAGGGATGTTCAAGGGACCTGGTGTGTGAGTGTAATGCATGAGAAAAAGATGCCAGTAGAAGAGAATGGTGTATTTCATCTACAACTCTGTCACTGAGGCAAGCCAGGGCAGAAAGGAGCTCAAGACAGAAACCTGGAAGGAGAAGCCACGGAAGAACTTGCGCTCGCTCGCTCTCTCTCTCTCTCTCCCTCCCTTCCTCCCTCCTTCCCTCCTTCCCTCCCCCTCCCTCACTTTCCCCTCTTTTTTTTCTTGTCTTTTCTTCAGTCTGGGACCCTAGCCCATGGGGTGACTCCACCCGCTTTCAGGCTAGATCCCTCCTTCCCAGTTAAACCTCCTTAAGTCACCCTGAGAAACATGCCCAGATAAATATCTCTTAAGTGATTCTAAATCCAATCCAATTGGCAGTGAAGGTTAACAAAGGATGTCAGATACTGCCAGTAAAGATTCTCAATTGCTTGACCCTGTGGTGATACACGGTCCTGTTGTGGGGAGTGGTTTGCATCTCCCCTCCCACAAGTGTATCTGTGCGAAGGCTCAGGCTTCCTTGGGCATCCTTATCCTGACACCGTGGTGACCACATGCGACACCATCGCACTGCAGTCTTGGGACAGCTGCCTCAGTTTCAGCCACAGCCTAAGGGTGTCCCCTACTAGGGGCTTGGCTCCCATAGAAAGAGGCATAATTGTGACCTTCTATTTGCATGCATGGGAGGCTAGATGCTCTCCCTGCTCAAGGTAGATCAGGGGAGGGAAACTACTCTGAGCATTCTGGGTGACTGGTGGTAGTAGTAAGGAAGGGTTTGGAACTAGACTATAGGAAGAGGACAGTGGGATTGGAGTCTTTCCTTCTGAATCTCCTAGATCCTTAACTTCAGACAGACCAGCCAGTAGTGAACACTGGAGTCAGTGCCATTGTATTAGTCGGGGTTCTCCAGAGTAGCAGAACTATCTATCTATCTATCTATCTATCTATCTATCTATCTATCTATCTATCTATCTATCTCCTGAGATAGAGATAGACAGACAGACAGCTATAGCTATAAAGGGGGATTTATTAGGATGGCTCACAGGCTGTGGTCCAGCTAGTTCAACAATGGCTGTCTATCAATGCAAGGTTCAAGAATCCAGTAGTTGTTCACTCCCTGCGGCTGGATATCTCAGCTGGTCTTCAGTATACACTGGAATCCTGAGCAAGTAGTTTCTAATGCCTGTGAAGGAATGGACTTGCTAGCAAGGCAAAAACAGCAGGCAAAGGGCAAAGGCTTCCTTCTTCTGTGTCCTCTGATAGGCTTCTAGAAGAAGGTGAGGCCAAGATTAGAAATGAGTTCTCTCAGCTCCGAAGGTCGATGTAGAGCTGGGAGTGCTTGAAGAGAATGTGACTTGTTTCCCCTTTTGGATCCAGTTGAAACAAACACCAGCGTGTTTATGACATGACTCTGGCTAGGTGAGGTGTGTCTCATTCCTGCATCTGATCTTGCCTGCATGTCGGATGGGCAGCTCCCTCTGCCTTCCCCATGCATTCAGAAACTAGGAGACCAAGAAAAGAGCTGGCAAGATGGCATGAAGAGACAGCAAGAACATTTCCGTCCTGCCTTTAGGGATGGTGTCCCTGGGGTAATTCTGCTTGAGATAGGTGCCAACCCTTTTCGGAGTAAGTGTGACCCATCTGATAACCAATAGTAGGGAGAAAGGCCTGGTAAAGATATGGTCACAGTGCCAGCAGACAGTGGTATCCTGGCATCTTTCGTTACTAAGACAGTGAACGAATTCCCATGCCTCTCTCGTCTCCTATTTTTACTTTAGGATCGTATGAGGGAAACTTCATCTCTGTACCATTTTGCAAATTATAGAGTACTACCCACAGCCCTGAAAGGTGGATATTTCATGATCCCCATTTAGAACGAAGAGCCCAGTCTTGAGAGGAATTAAGTCACAGGATTGGCAGTGGGAGGGTGAGTGGAAGGTTCTCTCTGCAGAGCAAGCCTTCAATGGTCATGGTCCCAGGTATGGGTCACTGCCTCCTGGAGTGCCTCTGTGCCAGGTTCAGCTCCTGTCTGTTGACCTAGAGTTGTGGGCAGACTCTGCCCTCCAAGGATCTGCGTTGGCATTGCCATCTGATTCTTAGATGCCGCTGTAACCAGCACCCATCTTGTACAGATGCTGCCTGCTCTAGGGTCCCTGGGTTTCCTTGCTGCTTATCCTTTGAGAGTGTTATGTTTGTGCGCACAGCCAATTTCTTTTTGAGAAAGTCACATTTTAGACATTAACTTCCAGGGAGTGCTTTCCATTTCTGAGTTCTTACTTTTGATCGAGATGTATAGGTGTCCTGTTGATTTTAGTGCTCTAGTAACATTGACTATTGTGGTAGTCAAGGAGGCTTGCCAACCCATGGGATCTGGAATCTCCTAGGAGACGAGCCTTTGGACAGGTCTGTGTGGAACGGCCTAGGTTAGTTAGCTTAGCCTCCAGCCTTGCTTGTGAAAGATTATCTTGGTTAATTGAGATGGGAAGACATTTTAGACCCGAAAGTGGGAAGGACCATTCCCTGAGCTTGGGTCTAGACTGCAGAGACAAGAGAAAAGCTGGCTGAACACTGGCAGCTGTCACTCTCTGCTTCCGGACTGAGGATTCAGTGTGGCCGGCCACCTGTACTTCTTGCCATTATGAAGTGTACCTTGAACTATTAGCCACAGTAGACCTCTTTCTCCCCTAAGCTCTCTCTTCTTTATCAGGGCAGTTTGTCCCAGCAACAGGCAAAGTTACCAATACAATGCCAATGGTGTCTTGTAGTTACGTATTATTTTCCATTTTTTTTTTTTTTAATCTCTGTCTAGAATTGATTTTGATGATCCTACAGTTGAGGACTCAGGCTGGGCAGCAGTTCTTGCTCCAAGCATTTCCGGTAGAGAGCACTCACTGAGCCCGTGGAATTGTTTCACAGAGTGATAGTGGGCCTGAAGGGAGAAGGGAAGGGCTTGGGACCAAAGCGGGTCAGAGTGACTTGTTCTGAACCACATGACCTTGTAAGAGATGTGAAAAAGTCTTTAGAAAGAGAGAAGGAAAAAGTGAGATTCAGAAGTGTTTTGAACTAGATGAAAATTTAATCTCACTGATATGAATCAATGAGGTATAAGGAAAGATTGAAAACAAGGCGACTTCTTAGAAAAGATAATTAGGCTGTCAGGCAGAGGAGTTCAGGGAGAGCAGGAGAGCAGACCGGCTTCCAGTTGTTATCTTGAAGGACACACCTGCAGTGAGCTAACGTCTTTCCACTAGGTAGTACTTCCTAAAGGTTCCAACACCTCCCAGCAGAACCACAGGCTGGCAGGCTAGCTTTTGACATCTGAGCCTTAGGGGGACATTTAAGATTTAAAAATGTATGCAGACAAAAAACTACACAAAAGCCACAAAGCTAATAGATCATTACAGAAAGATGTTGAGATATACGAATATGCAAAAATAAGTCAGAGTCCTATATTGCTAGCAATGAACAAGCAGAATTAAAATTAGAACACAATACCACTTTAGCAGGTCCCCCCAATACTTAGGCAAATGCACACACATATGTACACCACACACAAAATTTATATGTGGCCAACTGTTAGAAAAAATGATAAATGAATCAAAGAAGAATTAAATACATAGAGAGATATTTTACATTCAAGGATTAGATTCAGTATTGAGACGATGTCACTTTGTCATGGCTTGATTGATGTAGAGTCACCACGATACAAATAAATGTGCTTACTAGTTATATTTCGGACACCTTGTCGGTGATTCTGAAGTTTATTTGGGAGAAATTGCTGACCCAGAGTAGCCCGTTGGGAGGAAAGAGGAAAACAGCAAAATGTTGTTACTGACTTCAAAACATTTTCTGAAACACGACGACAGAGCTCAGCAGAGAGAGACCGCCACCAGGGTCAATGGAGACCGCCACCAGGGTCAATAGAGACTGCCACCAGGGTCAATGGAGACCGCCACCAGGGTCAATGGAGACCGCCATGAAGCGTGATGACCAGGAGCCACATGGAGAAAAGAGAGAAGTAATTCCCACAAGTTTTCTGACCTCTCCGTGTGTGTCTTGATATGAATGTGCACACATTTTCACACTCACGTGCTTGCACACACGAATCAATACATGGAATTGAGAACTTTAAACTACAGTAATCACGATACTATTGTGTTGGTAAATGAATAGACAGGTTAGTAACTGAGAAGATCTCAGCTGTAAGTCACACGAATATAGTCAGCTGATCTTTGGTGACCTTAGGCAAAGACAACAGCTGGCAAACTCTGGAGTCTACAGGCCCCTCCCTCCACAAGACAGCAAGTCAAAATGGACCACAGACCTAAATGCAAAACCCAAAATGAAACTGGAAAGGATAGAAGAAAATCAAGATGGCTTTTAGTGTTTCTGATAGGAATGTTCAAGTACCAATTTATGGGGGAAAGAAGTGGTTAATTTTGCTAGAAGTTTTCTGCTTAATAGAATATGATTCTGTCAGGAGAGTGAAAAACCAAGCCCCAGACTGAAATATTTACAGAAGATGGCTCTGTTACGGAACTCCTTTAATTCAGTACCTCACCAGAAAGGCTACATATGTAGCCAATATATGGAAGAAGAGATTTCCCACATTATATCTCATTAGGGAAATCAAATTAAATTAAAGTGAGATATCACTACACAGCTGCCAGAGTGGCCAAAGTACGGAACACTGACAACAATGCACATTGGTGAAATCAACAAGAATTCATATTCATTCATTCATTCATTCATTCATTCTCTCTTCCTCCTCTCTCCTTCCCCATCCCTCTCCCAGTCCCCCCCCCACTGTCCCCCCCCCCCCATGAAAAACAAAATTTCATAGTCATTTACGAAGAAAGACTTCATTAGTTTCTTACAAATGTCACATTCGTGTATTTAGTGACCCCACAATTAGGCTCCTTGATGTCTCCCCAAATGGGCTGTTATACCCACCCAGAAATCTGCACATGGATATACAGCAGCTTCATCCGTAACTGCCAAAACTTTGAATGCAGCAGGACACACTTCAGTGGGTGAAGCCATAAGCAAGCCATGGTACGTTCAGATGATAGGGTATTCAGTGCTAAAGAGAAACGAGCTGCCAATCATGAGAAGACGTAGAGAAATCGTACTTAGTATTGAGTGAAAGCTGATTAGAATATGCCAAAGACTGTTCGGTTCCAACTGCGCGGTGTTTTAGAGAAAGCATGGCGACAGACACAGAACAAAGATGAGTGATTGCTGAGAGGTTGGGAGGTTGGGAAGGACGAGTAGGCAGATTACGGAGGCCTTTTTAGAGCTGGGAATTAGTCTGTGTGATACTGTAATCGTGGGTGCACGTCATTCTACCTTCTGAAGTTGAGGAGATGACAAGCAGAAGCCCTGATGTAGAGTGTATTTTTCAAAGGGAGCGATGGATGTGTCATAGCTGACGTGTGGTTACAGCAAGGGTGCTCTGGTGGGAGGTGTTGATAGTGGAGGGACCATGTATAAGGGATACATGGGTGTCAGTCTCTCGTGAATGCAAAACTGATCTTTAAAAGCCTATTAAAGACAACGGTGGTGGTTCACAACTTTAATCCCAGCACTCAGGAGGCAGAGGCAGGTGGATCTCTTGAGTTTGAAGCCAGCCTGGTCTACAGAGCAAGTTCCTGGAGAGTCAGGGCTACACAGAGAAAATCTGTCAAAGGAAGGATGGAGGGAGGGAGGGAGGGAGGGGGAGGGAGGGAGGGAGGGAGGGAGGAAGGAGGAAGGAAGGAAGGAGAAAAAGAAAGAGGGGGCATTAGCCGGGCGGAGGTGGTGCACACCTTTAATCCCAGCACTTGGGAGGCAGAGGCAGGTGGATTTCTGAGTTCGAGGCTAGCCTGGTCTACAGAGTGAGTTCCAGGACAGCCAGGGCTACACAGAGAAACCCTGTCTTGAAAAACCAAAAAAAAAAAAAAAAAAAAAAAAGGAGGGGGACATCTATCAAAACCATAACAAAAGCAATTGTATTTCCTGAACACTGTCCTGGGACAGCAAGGAGGATTCCCTTAACTCTGAGGGAGGCCATGATTGCGCGTTAGTTTTCCTGTGAAGAGACACTTCTGGATGTTGTTCACTGGTGAGGCCGAGAAGGCTGACCCATGTCGTTTCTCTCCCATACTGACATAGCAGAGACCGTATCTGGCTCAGCACTTCCACTGGCTCCAGCACTTGGATGCTGGCTGGACAGATGGATGGGTGGGTCACTGACCTGTCCATCCGTTTACAGTAGAAATAGAGTGGACTTGTCAAGGGGTTAAAGCTGTCCGTGGCCTTAAGTCCCCGAAGGCAGGCTGACACTGCAGTTCTTCCCAGGTGCTATTTGTCTGGGGTGGGCATGCTCCTCAGAGATCTACCTGACCTTTCCTGTCCCAAGACCAGGGAGCAAACAGAACTGCGTTGTCTCCACCCCAGTTGTGATTAGTGAGTAGTAAGAGGAGAAAATGTCCAGCTGTCACTTGACAGCAGCATGGTCTTATGAAGCATCCTGGGGCAAGGATTCCACTGGTCACATAAATTGGGGTTCATGATAGTGTTTAGGTCCCCTGAAATGGGCCAGTATCTAGCAGTCTCTGCCGACCAACATTGACTGCTTCTGCTGGCTGCTTTAGGCCCCTTAGGGAGGGGTTGGGAGATTGCTTCTTACACATTGCAAGGTCCTCTTCCATAGAACTCCCAATTCCTCTCAGTTCCCCTTTTAATCACGGGACTTGCTCAGCCGGCAGCTTAGACCTCCAGCCTGGACAATACATTTCCAGCACTCATTGTCACGTATGTCTTAGCCTGGAGGATTACGGCCACAGGGCTGTGGGCCAGCACACCCTGCTGACCCAGGCAGGGCTGACTGTCAGAAAACTGGATCTCCACATCCCATTTTGCCACCTTAGTCTTTGATGCCTGAGAACCCCACCCCCACCTAAATACCAAGACTGGGCCTTGGTGCTGCCAATAGTACCTCTGAAAGTGACCGGTGTCACAGAAAGGCGTTGTTGATCAAGGAAAGTGGTAACAGGCCATGGATTCTGACTGAAGTCACAAACCCTGCGACAACCCGTTGAGATGAATTAGGCCAGCACACACTTTCTTAGACTTGCCTGGAAGGAAGCAGTTTCAGTTTTGTAGCATGGTCCACTTCTGCCCCGGGAGCTAGAAATAGCTGTGGCCGATAACGTGTGGGAATGTGGGTGATTCCTGTTTGTATTAGAATTATAGAGGCTGGTGCTACGAGGGCCCAGTGCTGGGCTGTGGCCAAAGCCTGGGGCGCAGTTTTGACTTTGAGGAAAAGGTAGAGGCTGCTGTGCTTGAGCAGGCCATGGTGCTCTGCTGCCACCTAGTGGCAGTGATGTCACATACTCAGTGAGTCCTGTTATTTTGATAGTTTGATCTTCATCGGCAAGGGGACGCACCCAGATTATGTGCATGCATTTCCCAGGTTGTTAAGTACGGAAGTTATATTGACCGCACCACCCACACTGCAGTAGCCAGCCTTCTTTGGAGAGGCTGGGACTGCATATGGGGGCTAACGCACGCGCACATGCGCGCGCACACACACCAAGGGCACAGATCGGGCCTACGGCTGTGACCTGGGTAGTTCTCTGTGTAGAGAGCCCTTAGTATATTTTGTTTATCAACTCGTGGGCAGAGCTAGCATGCCTGAAGCTACATCTCTGCTGGCTTGAGTTTTTCATTGTTTCTTCAGTGTGTGCTTTCTTAGCAGTGCCCCTGCCCCGGCCTCCTCCTCTCTTTGCTGCACTCTAAACTAGACCTCATCCCTGAAGTAAGCAAGAGAAAAGTTCACTGAGTTCAAGTTCGTTCCTTAGATGGCTTTCCCATGGGGCTTCTGCCAGAAATCATGTTCTGTTGCAAGAGGACCAGTCATCATTCACAGCTCCTAGGAAGCAGCTCTTGAGATTTTCCTATCGAGGCTGGCTCCCCAAGATCCTCATGGCCACATGACCCAGGCTCATCATTTGTCTCTGGTCTCACACAGGCTGGGGTGTGCAGCGATGTGCTTACTGTCCTCTCCTGACTCCCCCAGGACTTGTCACTGCCAGCAGGTACCCCCTTAACCACACAAGCACCTTTACTCCCACCCAAGCACGGCTGGGAAAACCCATAGGTAGTGGCTTAAGCCAGCTGCCTACCGGCTCCCCAGTAACGGAAGAGCCGCTCTGTGAACTGGGATGGGAAGGGCTTCATCAGCAGACTGCACGGCCAAGTTGTGGTGATTCCAAATATGCCACGGTAGGCGGATCCAAGGAATGTGGCTGCCTGTGCTTATCTGGCCCTCAGCTTTTCTTCAAGCCTGTGGCTAGCCTCTAGGGTGAGGGGACATGGGGTGAGGTTGTGGGTCTTCATATTCTGTTCTGAAATGAAAAACATTTCGGGGTGCCTGGGGGAGAAAGAAGGTGGCACATACCTTTGCTCAGAGCTTGTGAGTTGCACCGAATTGACCATCTCAGCTTCTAGGCAGCAATGGCCTTCCTACCACAGCTCTTGTCCCATGAGCCCCTTCTCACCAGCCTGTCCACTTTCCCTCTGTACTTTAGATTGTCTCTGGGCTTTTTTGCAGTATACATTCACACCTGACGTGCTGAAAGCATCGGGTAACTCTGCCAGACATGTGTAGTAAGCAGCCAGGCTACTTGAAGCTACATATGCATCTTCCTCACTAAAAACCCATGTACGGAGAGACACTCCAGAAAGTTCTTGTTGCTTTAGTGCCTGCTGATGACCCTCTCGGTCCCCTCAGATGTCCCGGGCCCCTGCTGTGTGGAATCCACCCTCCTGCCTGTCCCAGAAGCCTGGTTTAACATTCTGCAAACTGGAGGTGGAGGTCCAGAGCCCTTCAGGACCGTGTTTTACCAGGTTGTGGCAATTGGCAACAGCTTTAGTCCTTGTCTGCCAACCTTACAGCCACAGCCTAGTGCCCTGCTCTCATAGTCGTTGGACCCTAGTGTTTCAGGAGATTGTCTTGGAGAATGTGAACCTGTAGACACAGGTACTGTCCTGAACCCTGGGCAATGGGAGGCCACCTTTGCCTGATGTTTCCAGGGCCCACACAGAGGCCCTATGACCTGTATCTTGAGATACCTCCTCTCTGATTTAGATAAGGTCTGTGCTGAGACAGTGACCCACAGCCATAGCACAGCATCTGAGCAGATGTACACCAGGGTAACACATCTGGACCCTGCAGGCCCGAGCGTCATGTGTGCTGACTCCTTAGAGTAGTTCTGGCCCCCTCCTCTGAGTCTAAGAGCCCCTCTCTGGAAAGTTCTTGAACACACAACTTGACCGAAGCCTCTGGTGGCACCAAACCATATTGGTATGCTATATATAAAGACAGAACCTCAACTTAGGAACAGTAAGTTCATTTAAAGGGGGACAGGAGGCTTAAGTGAGTCTTAGAGAATGTGATGCTGACAAGGCTGCATGTATATGTATGTGTGTATGTAAAATGTGTATATGTGCATATATATGTGTATGCATGCATGAGTGTATGTGTGTTCATATGTTTTCCAGCTAGCCTTTAAATGGACTTTTAGGGAGATTGAGGGCTATGCTCTGAACAGTTTCCTGAGTTAGAGGAGCAGACCACCCCAGGACAGCCAAGGGCTTGCTCGGTTTGTCCCTCTCGGCCCAAACCGTAAAACAGAGACTTCTCTAATGAAGTACTTGTCTTTTGTTATTTATGGAAGACATACTCTTTTTGTTTGTTTGTTTGTTTGTTTTTTGTTTTTTTCGAGACAGGGTTTCTCTGTGTAGTCCTGGCTGTCCTGGAACTCACTCTTTAGACCAGGCTGGCCTCAAACTCAGAGATCCGCCTGCCTCTGCCTCCCAAGTGCTGGGATTAAAGGCGTGCACCACCACCGCCCGGCGGAAGACATACTCTTAATGAGAGGGAATACTTACCGGTAAGTAGTTGGGAGGGTAGCAAGAAAATGACAGCAGCTAACATGATGCTGAATGTATGTCAGAGAGAGTTAGGCCCCCCCCACCCCCCCCCCCCCCCCGGCCCCCATGGGAGAGGAATCAAAAGAATGGACTCAGCATTCGCTCTGTTCCTATTAAATACAAATAAGCAGCCCTCGGCGCCTTCTTCCCTCTCCTGGCCCAGGCAGCTCCCCAGCCCAGCAGCAGCCCCTCTATACTGCCCCAGTTCACACACCCTCTACCCAGCCTCTGCAGCAGCAGCCGTTTTCTCAGTCCGCATCTCTGGAGTCCATTCTGCCCTCCTTGATGGTCATCCTTCCTGGCCCTGTTTAAGATCTTCTGAGGGCTCCTTTGTAGCAAGGCTGGTCTAAAGACTTGACCCTGGCTCCCTGAGGCTATGGCCATGTCCCAAGGCTTGCCAGGTTGTGATAGATCTTCCACAAGTCTGGAGTCACTGCTCAGAGACCCAGCCTCACAAATTCTTGTCCACTACTATAATCCCAGCATTCCTGGGGCCTTCTTGAGCACTATGATGGAGTGATGGTACCAAAGGGGAGCTCACTGCAGCCCTTTGCTCTCATCCCATTAATTTACAGTATCTGTGTCACCGTGCCTGGGTACTTTTAGAGTCTGATGTTATTTGGCCCTGTAAACCCTACCATGGACCCCAGTCACACAAGCTGGAAGAACTGTGGTGAGGCATAAGCTCCACTTTCCTGATGAGGAGGGATGCGGGCCACCCCTTCCCATCTCAGTTTTCCCATCCTCATGTCTGTGGCCACAAGAGAGAGATAAGGGGAAAGTTGCAAACTCTTTGAGAGGTTTTATTTTCTATTTTAACAAATTTGTCAACACTATCAAGTTTCACTGTGTAGTTATTACCAGTTTATAAAAATGACCCCATGTACGTGAGAGAAATTACACACACACACAGGCCTGGTCATCGAAAGTCTTCCTCAAAGTGGCATAAAAGGAGCAGCATTTTCTAAAGACTATTGAGGTGTTTTTACCCTGAGCACTTTGTTATACAGGTTTCTTTTAAAGCACCATGCTAAAAGGAAGCCAACCTTACATTTACAGCTGTACCATGTTCCAAGGTGGGCCACGGTTCTGGGATTCTCTTCAGTGACAGGCCACTGAGCAAGCAGATCCAGCAGCACGAGAAGAAACCAATGTGACCAAATTGATCCTGACTAAAACAGCCACTTAGTGCTCATGTGGGCCACCTCAGATGCTAGCGTCACAAGGTGTGGTGCACCAAGGGACTGCCTCTATCTGGCAAGTGGGGACGAAAGGCCAAGCCATGGCCAGCCCAGCTGCCGCTCCCACAACACTATGATTCTAAGGGAAGGGTACTCCGAATGGTTAGGGGTCACAGTTCTATTGGCTAGCATGCAACGTTTTTATTTCCTGTCTACAACAGTTTCGTACTTTTCTGCAAAAGATACAAACATTAATTTTAAAGCTGAAAAAATAAGTAGGACTTTGCACAGTGAAGCAAGCAGAGGCTGAGCTGATGGCCATTGTGATGGCCACTAACCCATCAGTGGAGAGTTGCGAGTAGCCATTTTGTCCATGTGGCTCCATTCTGCTTGGAGTCCTTTCTACTGGTTTCTCAGTGTGTTCAGAGGAGTTGCCTAGCTCTGCCTTTTGCTGATTCGCTGGATGGGCTGTAGGGAGCAAGGACTGAACAACAGGAAGTACTCCTATTTCACCAGGATACTTGGCTTGTCCCTGAGCCTAACCAGATGCTTCCAGAGCCCAGGCGGTTGGCACACCCTGTCCTGATTGGTTTATTCTTCATGGCACAATCTATACTCACAAAGTGCCTGGGTGGCACCTTGTGCTACCATGTACCCACAACGTAAGCATTGCTTGTGTGCCTGAGGGTGTTAGCTGTGGCCTTGATGTCCCCAAGGGAAACATGACATACATGGGCTCTTCATCTTTTGAGAATGATAGATATTACCTATGGTAACCTGATGAGCCAGACGTCAGAATGGTTGCTGCTGTTGTTCCTAGTGGGCCTCAAAGCAGCAGACAAGGAGACAAGCCAGGGAGCTAACTTATCATTGACCTCTGTCCCCTCCCCATTGACATTCCCATTGTGAAGAGAAGGGACAGCCAAGCTGGCTTCCCGGACTTCCTTTGTCTCCTATCAGCTGTACAGGCGCTGGGTCTCCAGGCCTTTGCGTGACATAGGAGGAATGACTCTGTGGGTTATACTACTACTACTTGCTGGCTAATTTAATGAATCTTCTCCTGATATGATGTAAACTGCCTTTTGGTGAAAGCTATTTAGCTCTACATCTTAAGTTTTAGCTACTACGTCTTACTATTTAGCTACTGTGTCTTAATCAGGAATCACTTGGCAGTGATTCCAGGTTATCTAAAACTGGTTAAAACCACCAATGGCACCAGGAAGCTGAAATGTAGGCTCTTCCGCCCACAAGGCTCTCTAAGGTGGGAGCTCTTCATGAAGAAGATTCAGGCTGGCCACAAACGTCTATGATCTTAAGTAGAAAGATAGTCAGAACTGACTGAAGTGTGCCTTAGTAACAAGTGTATAAATTCAGAAACAACCCTCTTAGCACATTGTGAGAGCTCTCACTGTGCACTGACCCTCCCTTTCTTATTCATATAAAATGTACCAGGATTGATCTCTGTGACCTACGATGAGTTGGGTTTGGGGTGGGTGTTTCAAATGTGCTAAGAAGCGTTTGCTGTCCCCAGCACAGTTGGTATCCCATCCTTCCCGTCTCCTCTCTACTGCCAGTGTCCCCACCTGCTTACTATTGACCCCTCATTGCCGGGCCCATGGGTTGATGATGGTACTTACTCTGATCCTCTGTGATTATGCTGCGTTTCCTCACAGCTGAAGCTTGTGCTTCGTCTCGCTGCCTCTCCGCTCCCTAGTTCCTGTGTGTTCATCACCAAATAACGTCAGTGTGAGGGGAGTCCCTTCCCTGGGGGAGGAAGTACCTGCTGGGTCTCACTCAGGCTTGGAGACCACATTACGGCCCTGCCCCTTTCTTCCTGTGCATCCCGCTGATGGGCTTCTGCCTGCTCCTTGTGCCTAGCTTTCAGTTTTGTAAAGTCTTTGTGTCCCCCGTAGAGAGCACAGCTCCGCAGTCCTAACCTGGAACTTGGACTAGACATGTGTCTGCTGATATAACTGAAGGGTTATCCCATCCCTCAGAGCTAAGCCTGTACTTAGAATAGTCCTCTTTGTTGTATATCTTTTTAATATGTGGTATGTTGTCTACATTTTCTCCTTTTACAATCCTCTTATGTGTCTTTTATATCCTCTCCTTTTATAATCCTTTAGTTCTCAAAATTTACTTTTATATCTGACCCTCAACATGTCTAAGATTTTGGTTCTAGGACCCACCCCTCACCCCGCCCACATGGACACTGAAGTTCAGAGAGGGGCTTCATACTGCAAATCATGGTCACGTCTACCACGTGTTAAATCATCTCTGAATCACTTGCACTATGCAGTCTCCTGTAAGTGGTTGTACCGTATTGTTCACAGAATAGTGATGAGAAACGTACACACAGTTTCAGTACAGACTCAGGTTAACTCTCAAGTATTTTCACCCAGTGTCCTGCTTTGTGGTGGGTATGATTTTTGTCATCAGTGAAACCTTTGTTTCTTCTCCGAAGTGTAATGAACTTCACTTCGAGAAGGTCATTTACCCCAAGGGACACTCTGTGTCTTTTTGTTCCTGTCTACCCTAAAGGTTCACGGTGTCAGCAGTAACAAGGTCAAATGTCTGATGGAGACATGTGCTGTAGAACACAGGGCTTACCAAGTGTCTCTCTCCAGAAGCATCCCTTCCTGCCGGACATTAAAATAAAGTTTTAAACAAAAGCAAAGCCACAAGGGGCTAGAGAGGTAGCTTGGTGGTTAAGAGCACTTGTTGTTGCTCTTGTAGAGGACACTGCTTCAATTCCCAGCACCCACACTGTGGCTTCCAACCGTTTGTAACTTCAGTTCCAGGGCATCTGACACCCTCTTCTGGCCCCTGTAGGTACTGCATACATGTGACGCACTTACTAAAGCAGGCAAAACACTCATGCACATAAAATAAATCTTAAACAAACAAAAAGCAGACAACCAGAATGGGGTACCTGGAAAGGAAACGAGCACGGGGTACCTTCCAGTGCCTTAGTTCCCTTGTTTCTGAGAGAAGCTCCGTTCCACCCTCTTGCTCTTCAGTTACTTCTCTAACACAGCTCTGAGCACCTTCGTCCTCCATTGCCCCAGCTCCTCTGAAGCACCTTCGTCCATGACTCTCAGTCCTCATGTACACCATTTCCCGAGTGGAGGCCCAGAAGTTGGTGCTTTGGTCCTGAAGCCATCTGTCCTCACTCTTGGCCTTGCTTCTGGGGTTGTGTGTGGGCTGCCCCCACTTCCGCCACCTCACTGCTACTAGAACCCCACAGTGCTCCCCTTCTTTCTCCTGCAGGATTATCGTTCCTTCATGACAAAGTGTTCTGGCCACTTCACTGTGAGATCATCGTCAGAACAGAATCTTTATGCTTTTTTTCTTGCCTCATGCTGATTGACAGGAGAATTCTCAATTCCAATTTGAGAAAATCTGCCCTTGCTTCTAGAATTCTGAGGGCCTTGGACAGGGAACTGGGAGGTACCACTGTTTAGGTGCTGTCTCCCAGAGACGCTCATTTTAATATTGGCACATCACTGTCTTCAGAATGCTTGTCACTAAACCCGGAACCCTAGTGAATCACTTTTGAGGGGTTTCTAGGTGAGGTTTCTTCCCAGGGATAGCATCTGGTGATGCTGGAGTCAAAGGTTCACTGGGCTGGATTCTCTCCCAGAGGTTTCCCCGTGACTCTTGGGTTGTTGCATAGTTCTGGCAGACTCCTGAGCACGCCGCATGAGCAGGGCCGTGTGGTGTTCACCACCCATGGCTTCAGCTTCAGCTCCCTGTCCTGTACATTACTCACCCACTCCCACAGCGCCTGGTTGTTAGTGGGGGAGCAAATAGGCTGTGCCCTTTAATCACCACACCATGCTAGTGTGCCTCCAGGGGTGGGGCCAGGGCGAAGATGAGACAAGCTAATGCTGCAATAGTTAATAGAAGATCTCCTGGTTCCTCTGTTGATCCCATGTGTATAGTATTGGAGATCAAACCCGGGGTTTTGTGGACACCAAGCAAACAATCTAGCACTGCTTTATGTCCCTAGCCCTTGGAGTTTTGAACGAAGGTCTCACTATGTATCGTAGGCTAGCCTTGAATTTCTGATCCTCCTGCATTGGCTCCCCTAGGGCAGGAGTGACAGGTGGAAAAAGCCATACCTGATTCTTATTTTGTTTAATGTGTATGCGTGTATGTGCTTGCGCATGCATGCCTGTTCATGGTATGTGCAAGTACACATGTATGTGCGTGTGGAAGCCAGAGATTAATATTAGGTATGTCCCTCAGTTGCTCTCCATTCTACTTTTTTGAGAGAGAGGCTTATCAAAACTTACCAATCTGACTAGGCTAGCTGACCAGCAACTCCCAGGAATCCTCCTGCCTCTGCTTTCCCAGCTATGGCATTATAAGCATATGCCACTGTATTTTGTTTATATGCGGCTGCTTGGAGCTGAACTCGTGTTTGTAAGCAGGCCTGTTACCAGTGAGGTATCTCCTTACCCCTTGTTTAACTTTTTAAATATTATCTCGGTTCATATACTATATACACATTCAGGTGACCTTGGTCTCCTGCACACTGACTTCTGGGCCCAGCTCCACACCCTGGTACTCAGAGCTTAGTGCCACATCTGTGCGACAGCTTCCCCAGTTCTAGGACCCACGATGACGGGTGGGGTGGGTTCCTTTCAACCTCGGTTGGCATGGGATCCCTTCCCACCAGTGTTTTCCTTTGCCTTGGAACTTCCTGCTGTGGGCGAGTTGCCCACACCTGCAGGAGACAGCCTCCCTCAGCTGCTCAGCTGGCGAGGGCAGACACAGCCCAGGTTGGGATTACCGTTGGCGCACTGATCTCACAGGCCCAAGCACAAAATCCTGTTATCCGCAAGCCTGTTAAACGTCCCTGCTAATCACGTGTGCGTGCTATAGATATGTACCTATAGAATAGAGTAACAAACAGCAAGGAGGGTAAGGACGAAGGGATGCTGGTGAGTAGAAATCAAACATCCAGTGTTGGCACCGAATCTGAATTCCCAAAGCGAAAAGCCAGAAGCATAGGCTGACCGTGTAGTGGGGCTGGAGAGAAGGCAGTGCAGACAGGGCTCCAGTAGCGGCCCTGCAAGGTGAAGTGGAAGAGCCTAGTGGTCTTACAGTGTGGGCTGTGAACATAGAAAGCCAGCAGTGCACTTAGTGTGTACCTGATCACTGTCATTTTAAACTCAGTGCCTGTGCAGATACATTTGCTAAGACCTATAAGCAGAAGACATACATGCTAGACATTGTGAGTAGAAGACATGTCTCCTAAATATTATAAGCAGATCAGCCGTATGGTTCCTCATAGCATCTTTTCTGGGACACCTTCCATGTGAAATGCCTTCTTTGTGTTCCTTTGCCTCTGTTGTGCTGTTCTGGCATCATCCCGAGGTCATCCCTGTTGGTACACGTCCTCCCCACATAGACCTAAGGCCTGGCCATTTCAGAGACACTGGAATGTCTGAATGGCTCTGCTGAATGGGAAAAGGAAGGCTGCTGGTCCTAAGGTCAAGGCCCTGGAGTTCAGAGCTCAAAACTCACCTGTGTGTGTTTCTCTTTCAGGTAGGTGAGCTCCAGCCAAGCCAGCCCTGCCAGAGACCTCCAGTTTCAGTGGATGGTGCTCTGAGCCACAGTGTGCTTCAGCATTTGGATCTATGGACCTGCTTTGAACCATAGAGCCTGCCTATGGGGGAAGGTGAGTTGCCCTGAAGCCCTTTTGTTTGTTTGTTTGTTTGTTTGTTTGTTCGTTCTTCAGGCATGGTGGTACAAGGCCAGGCTCAGCTTTAAGGAACACATAGGCTGGCAATGCTACTGTTCTGTCCTGTTCTATTCTGTTGGGCCCTGAGGTTCTGTATATACTTTGGACTCTTTCCCGGGCCTGTGAGCAAATTATGCCTGAACATGCTCAGGCCCAGTCCACCCCAGAGGCTACCCACACAGGCTGGACCCTTTCCTGCAGTTGGCCCGAGCAACCAGAGATCATGAGGCAAGCACAGGTTTAGGGTCTGGAGAACGGATGGTCGCCATGGGGTTTTATTCTGCTTGCTGATAAGATGGTAGAAAGAATTAATTCGGTTGCTCGTCATCATTCATAATGCTTCCTCATGGTATGGATAATAGGAAGGGCAGGTGCTTTCTGGGTGGGCACATGGCAGTGACTAAAGACTTCTGC
>JANHMN010000019.1:595740-649784 GCA_030674055.1 Rhabdomys pumilio | reverse complement strand
TCTCTCTCTCTCTCTCTCTCTCTCTCTCTCTCTCTCCCCCTTCTTTCAGTGCCTCTTATAGACTGCACCTGAAGCCCCATGGGAGTGCCCAGAAATTGTTAGAAAGGACCCATGCAGCAGTAAGGGGTCTCAATGCATAGATACTGGGGACAAGTATGCACCTAGGCCTTGTATGCAAATAGTAGTGGAGTCACAGAGCAACTGACTGGGGGGTTAGTTCTTGGGGAATCACTCTGGTTGAGTGGGAGAAATGTTTTGGGGAGCAATCTCTAAGCCACCCCCTCTGGCCAGGCCTGTACCCCACTTTGGGACCTTACCAGAAATATCCAGGGAATTTCATGGACCAGCCCTTGCTGGCTAAGCCGGACAGTAGAGGTGTGAGTTGTTGGTCAAGGTGGGAGAGGGTTTGCAGAGTCAGAACCCTGGGTATGGGTGTGATCAAGACAGAGCAAACACAGCTCATCCCCTGCCAGGTGGCTTTTTCTGAAGAAACTATTTTTATTCATCCCAGAAAGAGAGGGCAATGACAGATTAAAGGGATGAGTCTATCCAACTGTGTCTCAGTGAACTAATGACTTACCAGAATTACTTACAGCTGCATAGGCAAGAGTTACTTACAGGAGCATGGGAAGATTATGGGCAGCTAGCTATCCACCATTGAAGACTTTCTCCCTATACCTCTGGCCCCACCCCACACAGTTATTGGGGTCGAATACTTATATATGCTTAGGGAGGAAAGGGATGTGGTGGGCCTTATGAATCAGGTGACTCTCCACCCCATCCAGGAGGCGATGTTAAAGGGGCTGACTTTGTAGTTCTTGTAAAGGTCCCATAGAGGTAATTATAGAACTCTGATTTCACGATGTTAAGGGCCCTGGTATGCCTGGAGGTCGGAGTTCTTCCAACAGTGTCTCTGCTGGGGGTCAGTGTCCCGGGTTGGCTAGGTGCCCGCTGTTGTCTGTCTTAATTTCCAGGTAATATGAAGGACCTGATCTCTCCAGCCATCTCCCTGCGCTGCCCAGAACATCCCTCTAGGACTTGCTGAGCCCCGTGTGAAGTGGTCCATAGTCTTTCCCAGGCACACATTCCCTGACTGAGTGGCCATTCAGGGAGTACCAGCGAGTCTGAGTGCTGGCATTGCAGGCGTGCATACCTGACATAATTTATGTAGTTTTGACCCAGAAATGATATGCTATAAATATACATGCCAGGGAGATGACAAAACAAAGGGAGGGGGCCCTTTCTTAGGACTAGGTAAGTCATAACCCACATATATCTAACGCTTACAGTTCTAGGGTCTGAGAGCCCAAGATCAAGGTGTCAGGAAGCCTGTTCATGTCTGGTAGGGATGCAGCTTCCTTAAACTCTGCCTCCTTTGAAGAGACAAATACTGTATTTTCATGTGATGGGAGGACCATTTGGCAAAGAGGGCGGAACTACTACTCTTCCTGAGCCTCTTGTAAGACACTAGTTGGGTTATATAGGTTATGATTAAGCGACAACTTAATCCCTTTTTATAGACCCCAATTCTGCCGTGGTGATTCATCTTGCTATCTTCCTTGCTTTTGTTTTGTTTTGTTTTGTTTTTTTTTGGTTTTTTTTTTTTTTTTTTTTAAAGGCAGACTCTCACTATATATTTCTGGCTGACCTGGGACATAGACCAGGCTAGCCTTGAACTCCCAGAGATCTGGCTGTCTCTGCCTCCTCCTGAGTGCTGGATTTAAGGTGTGCACCACCACACCTAGCCTGAAGATTGATTTTCAACGTACATATTCGAGAGGAAACATCTACCCAATAGTATTACAGCCTCGCTCAACATACCAACTCAGAATATCTGGCACATTCAACGATTATAGATTCATTATAGTCCTACACATTAACACACAAAATCCAGTAACAGAAATCTTACTTATACAGTGAAATATCAGAAGTTTGGTACTATTACTTAAGCCTTAATACATTAACATAGGGAAGTATTTCCTGTGTAATACGAGTACAAAAAGAGGACCTATGTGGGCAGTTTGCCCCTGTTCTGTGTAAAGGATGCAGTGGTGGAGCCTAGCCGGCTCACCTCCCAACACTGCGGATCCTAGGCTGCTGGTCTTACTGGGGAGCACTCAACTATGGTAGTTCTCTATAGTGGATATCCATTGGTTGTATTGTTTGCTTGGTGAGGCTCCTCTTTCTTTTCTGTGTTGTGGTGGGCATTGCAGTTACTAGCAGTTTCTGTGCTCACAGTGACCAGCCCCTTCTCCTCTGCAGTCTGCCTTCTATAGACGTATACCCGTAGCGCCTCCTGGCCTTATTCTTATGTACGCTTGCTCGTGCTTTGGTCATTAACTCCTCTAATCTTACATAAGTTGCTGGGATAAAATTAACATATCAATATCAAAGTAGCATAGGATAGCCACTCTCCTGTGCTTGGTAGGAGAACTGCTCAGTTTGATGGTGACCAGTATGCATGCTGCCCCTCCATTTAGGTCTCAGGTATTTGAGCCTAGGGGTCCTGACTTGTTCCCGGCATCCCATCTGAGCATACATACCACAGCTCACATCTGGACCACCTTAAATGACTTAGCATGCTCCTCCACTTCTGAGTGTGTGCATAGGCTTGCTTCTCAGGGCTGACTATAATTCATTAAAAATAGGGAAGGCAAGAATTTCCAGTCTGTGTTATCATTTTGGATACCTAATCCTGGAGAGGAAATTTCTATACACTTGCAAGTGTCTCCAGTCAATCCAAGGCAGCTCCATAGTCCATGGCTAGGAATCCGCCTCTCTCTGCCCAAGCCGTACATGGATGGTCAACCCAATGACAGTGTCTGATATGAAAAGCTGTGTCTGGATTAATGCTAGACAATCTCCCCTCCCCATTTCAGGCTGAGCTGCTATGCATCTGTCCTGCAGGCATACTGGCTTGTTCAGTCCTGTTGGGGGCAGAAGCCATTGAAATGACAGCCACGAGTGCTGGGTGCCCCTCCAAGGGCACAAGGGGAGCTGGGCGAAAAGTAGGTCACATGTGCCTGGGCGATGTCACGCGGTTCCCACCCCAGGCCAATGGGATGGGTGGCCTCTTTCGGTTGAGAACAAAACATCACTCTAATTTTTCTCTGTTAGTATTTCGTCTTCTCTAAACGGGGAGAGTAACCATCTGTCTGGTTCCCACATCCAACTTGATCCTCTTGACCCCACAGGGGCTGCTTTGTTCTGAGGTAAGGGGATTCCATGGACCTGGGTGTGCGGTCAACGGGGCCGGACAGGTGGCTAAGACTGACTAAGTCCTAGCTCAGATCTTCAGGTGGTGTGGCGGAGCATGCCGAGGTCACATATGTGATGCGTTGGGAGAAGGTACCAGAGGAACTGCCATAATGGTACCCAGATTGCTGCTGGGCAGTGGGAAGAGTGGAGTTGGGTTGTATGTGCCAGTGGCTTTAGACATTCAGATATTGGGTCCTCTGCTTTCATAATGTAGTTTGTTGGGGAGGACCAATGCCATTCTAATTCTTTACTATGGAGGTGACATTATTTACCAAATAATAATAATAATAATAATAATAATAATAATAATAATAATAATAAAAACATACAATCTTACAGATGTTTTGTCGGTCATAAATGCCAGCAGTGGAAAGGGATGTAGTCCTTCCCTTTGGCCTCATGAGCGTCCTTAGGGACACGGACCCTCTGCTCTCCAGCTCAGCTGGCTCCTTCTGTCTTGTCTTGGTTGGAGACTTAAGTCTCGCAAGTTACTCAGAAAGTTATTTGCTTTCATGGGTAAGAGCACTATGGAGTCCAAATACAAGAACCCCAATATCAAAAGACTGACAATCTTATTAATATTATTAATAAATGAAATGTGTACATTTTGGAGTTTAATATTTATATTGAGCAGTTACTAATTCTCTTATTGCAGGGCAGGTCACTTAACGTGATCTCCACATGGTTAAGTATGTGTGAGCGTGTAATAGTTTTTAAGTCTTGGCAAAAATTACTATGTATTTTACAGCTTATAAATAACAGAATTTCACATTTTTGCTTGTCAAAATTTCGCAGTTTTGCTTGTCACTGAAGTGCGCTCACAATGTTCTGATGTGTATGTGTGTTTGACAAGCAAGTTGCAACCTATATGTGTTTGCAGGAACTGGCTATGTCTGCCATATTCAGACACAGGGAAATACTTCCAGAAATAGCGTACCAGAATAAGAATTGTAACAACGTCATGTATGTTCCACCAGGAAATCTTTTTTTTTTTTTTTCCTTTCAGATGAAATGTGTGCTTATTGTAGTTCTCCAGGGAACATGGGTATGAGGCCGGCATTGTGAGGGTACGCACAAGCACTTTGGGTTGTACACTGTTGTCTGTCTCTATTGTGTGGTACCGTGCCTGTGGAAAGCTCTCAGTCTGATCAACCCGCAGCCTCAGAGTGGACGCTATATGAGATTCTACAGCATTGGTTCTCAGCCTGGGATTCGAGACCCCTCTGGGGGTCTGCTACCAGATATCCTGCACGTCAGCTATTTACACTAGGACTTAAAACTGTAGCAAAAACTGTGGTAGTGAAGCAACAACAAAATAATGTTATGGGCTGGGGGGAGGGGTCACCACGACATGAGGAACTGTATTAAAGGGTCGCAGCATTAGGAAGGTTGAGAACCCTTGTTTCAAAGAATATTTAACTATTTTTCAGTCTTGAGGAAACATGGCGTTTTGTTTGTTCGTTTGGGTTTTTCATTCGCTTGACTAAGACAGAGTAGAAATGTGTAACATTCTCCATATTTGTGGCTGTTGATCTGATGCCTGGAGAAAAGCCCCATACACGAATGCAATTTGAACACCCGCTCTTTCTTTGTGCCTCCTGTATGTGACATGTATCCCAGAAACTAGGCTTTTAATATCGGCACTCATGTGGAGACAGAGGTGTACAGCTGTGACAACCGTACATGTTCATGTGGCATCTCTGCTGCCTCTGGAAATGGACCCACTTGTGGGATGTGGCTATGCTTTAGGACCCTTATTTTGCTCTACCCATTGGGAAAGATATACAAATACAGCTGTGCAGAAGCAATAGAGCCATGTCCTGTGGTGTCGTGCAGAGGAGACCCTAATACAGACTGGTGTGTCTGCCTGTGTGTCTGTCTCCGTCCCCCCAACTGGAATGACCCTTCCTGTCCACACTACCCACCATATTCATGGTGTTGAGTTGTGGTTAATGTGGGACTTGAAGGACCACCGGTGGAGTTGGGTGTATTAGTGTCTGAAACAAGTCATTATCCCATAGTCTGTGTTTGAGAGGGATGTGATATTCCAGAAGACAGCTGGGCCCTGATTATAGGCCAGAAGGCTCAACAAGGCATTCTTCCACTGGGCAAAGAAACCTGGGGAGGATTTGGAGTGGTGAGCACTGCCCAGTCAGAGCCACTTGAGGAGCCATATCTACTCTGATGGAATAAGGCTTTAGAGGACTAATGTCACAGTATCGAGAGTTGGGGTCTGGAGGTTCCCAAAAGTGCGTGCTTCTGGCGCCTGCCAAGTGTCTCCACCCTAGTTTTGTGATTAGTAATGGGTGAAAATGTCCAGCTGTCATTTGCCAGCACCATGACCTCGTGCAGCAGCCTGGGGCAAGGGTCCCACTGGTCACATTAATTGGGGTTCATGATAGTGTTATTTAAATCACCTGAAATGGGCAGAGTTGGGCCCAGTCTCTGAAGGCCTGCACTGACTGATTCTGGTTGCCACTTTGGGCCTTAAAGGGACAGAATGGGAGAATGCTTTTTACACATGATGAGGTTGGTCTTCTTCCATAAAACCCAGCCTCCCTATCACTACCCCCGCCCCATAATTGTGGTTTCTGCGTTACATCATGGTTACTCTGTAGGACTTGAAGGGACACAGAACGGGTCTCTGGTTGTCTAGGTGTGACCTCCCCACCATCCCCTAATGACTCTGGAGATACTGATTCTTCCCTTTCCCCCTCAGATCAGTGGAGTTAGAAGCTCTGGAGCCAGGTAGGACAGGCCTCCCCCGTACCATATGTAATATCCACTCTGGGTCTGAGAAGCCCTGGCATGGCAGCTGGAGTTGGGTGCAGAGAGTCTGTCCAAGTAACAGATCTGGGAGAGCAGAGGATGCTGGCAGCGTTTCCATGGTCGGGTGCAAGCAGGCCGTCTTGTGGAGCCTTTGGGGCCATGTCACATTGCTTCAGTTGTACAACCAGAGCTTTCTGTAGGACAGGACTCAGGCTGCCTCATCTGCACCTGTGCGGGGCTCAGAGGCTTGTGGAGATCAGGAACCTGTGTGCCAGAACTCAAGGAGGGTTATAGCATCAGGCCAAGGCCAGTGCTGGGCCAGGGAAGATGTGGCAGAAGCTGTGACCCCTGCTGGCTCAGGGACCTCCACTGGGACGTGGTTACAAAGGCCACTCAGTGGAGTCATCCAGAGAGGTGAGGAGACTACAGTACCCACATGAGGTCTCTAGCCAGATGGTCTTACTGAACAAAGGGCCTGTCTGGCACCAAGATTCAAGGGCAAAGCAGAGGACTGAATGGGACAGCCTAGATGCAAACTGTCTTCCTGCTTCATGGTGCTGGACTTTGAAGGCTGCCTGCTTCCCTCTCTTCCTGTACAAAGGCATACCCATTCATTCTAAGCTGCTCATATGGGGTATAGTCGTTATAACACTGTGGGGACGGAAGGAGAAAGAACCCTGTATACGGACATGCTATCAGGACTGGTATGCGTACGTGTGTGGAGGTGCTAAGTAAAGGATGGACCTGAATTCAATCCCCAGAGCCCACATTTAAAAGCCAGGCATAAACGCTCCAATACTAAAGGGGCAAAAGCTGGTGGATCCCTGGGGACTCGCTGGCCAGCCAGCCTAGTCTACATGGTAAGGTCTGGGCCAGTAAGAGACTAGTCTCAAAAAACAAAGTGGATTGCACATGGTAACAACATCTGAGGTTGTCCCCTGGTTTCCATAGGTGTGCATGGCTATGAGCATAAATGCATGCATGTCCATGTGTGTATGCATGTGTGTATGCATGTGTATACACATGCATACACACATGCATACACGCTACCAGGAGAATAATCAAAATGTCACATAGGAATAAAGGGCAGAGACGGGTGAGAATGTCTAGTTTGGTTTTGCTATAGTTAAAATGACATTTAGTTCAGTAAGCATGAATAAGCCAGTCAATAAAATGCTATTAGATTAGAAATCTACCTTCTAAAGCACTAAATTTCAAACGCTTCACAGATTTTGGGATGGAATAATGAACTACAGGCAGAGAAATTATATGTTTACTGTATGTCCTTTTGAAGGGGCATCATAGGTGACCCCTTGCCCCCAGAAGGCATGAATGCATGGCAGCGTGTAGGAACTCTGCCAGCTTGTCACTTGGTAGCATCTTTCAGAATGCAGTGATGCTACAGCCAAGCACAGAACCGACAGTGTGTAGCTCTTAGGGAGTGCACAGTGGGAATGAATTCACAGACAGCCTCGTGCGCAGGAGTCGGATGGCAGCCTGCCCGCATGCCCTGCAGGCTTGCTCAGGTGCGAACTGCACTGCTTTGTAGAACACAGCTGGTCAAGTCTGCCAACATGTTAATGTAAATACCCTTTGGTGCTACAGTTTTTGCTACAAGCCAAGTCTTTTCTCTAATTAAACCATATTGTGCAGAGATAGCCATGTCCGAAGTGTTTGCCACATTATGATTTATTAATAAAACAAATAGGGGCTGGAGAGATGGCTCAGCCATTAAGAGCACTGGCTGCTCTTCCAGAAGTCCTGAGTTCAATTCCCAGCAACCACATGGTGGCTCACAACCATCTGTAATGGGCTCCGATGCCCTCTTCTGGTGTGTCTGAAGTTAGTGACTGTGTACTCACATAAACGAAATCTTTAAAGAAAAAAATAAGCATAAGGAAGACCTTTAATTCTCACCACCAGACATGTGGAACTTGGGTGAATTGAGTTCTGACATGGTCCCATGGAGACTCAGCCTCAGGTCACAGTGGTTTCTTTCTCTGACCCAAACAAGGAACTGCAGACACCATCAGTAGGAGACATGGCAACCGTTGTGGTGGTGGTCACGCTGTGGTGCTCTGGCTTGCGGTAAAATCTGTGATACTGACTGAGACACACACTGTTAGACAGCAACATAGATGAGTCTCAGTGTCCAAAAGGCCTGGCCCGGAGGGGATGGAATACTGCAGAATACAGTGATGCTGCATGAGAGCCATCGGTGGCTGCCTGGTGATGCCTCACTTTGGATGGGAATGCTCTAGGTTACAAATTAGTTTTGTCTGGTAAGTGCTGTGTGGCATTTGAGCTATCTTCCTTCATATTTGTGCCACGATTGTGTCTGCGCCTAAAGTGTAAGTCCCAGGCATGTAGATAGTGTCGCACTGTGCAAGTCAGGCCTAGGCAAGGCCCAGCTACTGGGCCATGTGGGGTGAGGCTAGCTAGCATGGAGTTTCTTCCAGAGTAGTTCTGCTGACATGTCTGTTGGCCTTGAAGAAGACTCTCCTATAACAGCCACATCTCGAGAAGCCCCTGCTCTGGACAACTAGAAAAGTGTGTTTGGGCTTCAGACCCTGTTGTTGGCTGAGCCCAGGAAAGCTATCAGCCCAACAATGGACTCAAGTGTATAGCTGCAGCACCCAAGGGTCCCAGTATTCCTGCACTGATTGGGCATTGTTTCTGACTGGTCCTGGGACTGCATCCAGTGAAGAACTCCTAGTGTCCAAAGACCTTGGGCCCATGGCGTTAGGTAGAAAGGACAGGCCTGGAAGTGAACCAGAGATGATACCAGAGCTCCCTGCCTCACTGCTTCTGGTGGGGACCGTATGGGGTCTCCTTTAGATCTTGCTCGGTAATGCTCTTGGTTTAGCAGCCTCTGCAGCCTAGCTCCTTCTGATGGAGTTCAGTAGTTTCAACCTTAAGAACCTTGGGCCTTTGAACCTTATTTTTGCTTGTGCAGTTTTTAAGTTCAGAAGTCTACATTTATATTTTGGCAAGTGAATACAGAGTTTAATTTTCACGTCCACATCTATTTCTTTGTCTGTCATATACACTGATGGGAAAAAAAAAAAAAAGCCAAATGCATCCGAAATAAATTAAAGCGGCAGCAGTGAGTGAGGCTTTGGGGATTAGGCCATGAGCGGATTGAAGCCAGAGCACCTCTGGGGCACTGCTGTCCTGGGGATTAAATCTAATCCTGAGCTGCATGCAGGAAGCAGGGCAGCTGGGTGCTGTCACGAGGCATGGAGGCTGAATCCTTGAGCTGTCTTTGCACAGCTCCCTTCTGAGTCAGCCCAGCCTGGACATTGCCAGAGCCCAGCAGATGCCCCGAGGCACACATGGACAGGTGACACCTCCAGGATACTGATGTCTGTGCACATTGCGTGCAGGTCCTTTGGCAACCAGGAGACTTGGGTGCAGGACTCCGCGTGGGAGGCAGGGGTCTTAGGGACTTTGATGACTGTAATCTCTGCCTCTAGTCACTGATCCTCAAGTCTGTGGATTTCAGCAGCCCTCATGGACCTGAATCACATGCTGCTTCCCAGAGCAGTGCTGCTGAGAGGCCAGCCATCAGCTCGCTGGGGCTTAGAGCCTTAATTTGGTCCTGCATAGCTTTAGTCACACTCTAAGGCTTCAGTTTTCTCTTTAGTTCTTTTTTTTTTTTTTTTTTTAACTTGTTATATTGCTTCTGATTTGTCTAAATTTCCTGGTATGTTTTATTTCTCCGATGTGTTTACCTTGCATTTTTCCTTTACTTTGCATTATCTTTTCTATGCATCTCTATTTCTTTACCTTTTTACTCCTGTTTGTCGTCGTTTCTATTTGTAATCTTATTTTGACTTCACCTTTTTATCCTTTTCCTTTTTAAAAGTGTTTCCCCCCACTGTTTAGAAAGATTCTTAATGGTCTCAGTTATATGTTTTCTGATTTATTTTATTTGAAGTAATATGTGTTTTACATATTACTTCAACAGTAAGATATTATTGCCCAGACCTTGTGACAAAGAGATGATATATCAAGCTAAGTCAGCTTGTTTTGGTTTTTTTCTTCTATCGGGTTTAATCATGATCAATGATTTTTGTCTGTGTTGATGAATGTGGGTTCTAAAATCATTAATGGTTGCATTCCCGGGGCCTCCCCATGGACACCCTCCTGGGGAAGCTGGGAGCTGTGTTCCTCTCTTACCCCATTTTGACCTCCATGGAGATCTTTGCCATCTTGGTACCTGCTGTCCATGCTGCCTGCAGCCTCAGGAGAACCGGCCTGCTAGAAGCCCTGGCCAACAGTGTTAATTCCCTTCCTGGTGGGGCTGATGGCCCTGTGCCAGGCCACTGTCAGGTGTGTCATCTCACTGCCCACCGTGGACAAGCTTCCTTTGCCCTTGTCCTCATCCATGCATTAAATAGGCAGTGATCTGTCAGCATCTTTTCTCACTGTGCCCTCCCATGAGACTGAGCTATGTCTCAGAACAGGAAGATTGGCCTCTTGGCACCTACAGTAACTCTTCACATTCTCTGAAGAAGCTTTCTAGGCAGGGGGTCAGGAAATCTGCATTGCATGGTGCATAGTTCTGAGGTGGGCAGGACATCCCATCTCTGGACTTGGTATAGTGTCACCTGTGGCTGGCCTGTCCCATCATGCCTCCTATATACAAAAGCTCCTCAACTCAGAAGACCCTTTTCTCAGTAGAGCCAGCAGCAGGCCACCACAAGTCAGCATGATTACTTCTCAGTTCTTGCTGGACAGCTTGGGCACAGGGTGTGCCAGGGTCAAAAGAGGCTCCTCCCGACTTCCTTCTAGTAGCTATGGGGGATGCAACGCATCCAGGTTAGGCTTCAGTGCTCATAGCTAGGATTTAACAGAGGAAAGAGGCTCATTCTTCCATGTGTTCTCCTGTAGCTGTTTCCTTCAGGACGGGCGACCATACTTCCTGCCTCAGGGATAGCATTGCATTGGAAATGGGAGGGACCCAGAGGCCATTTTGGAACAGAGCCCCTGTGACACTCTGGGAGCAGGGCCTGAGATTCCCTTTCTGTGACACCCTCTTAAGGAGGGGAGCACACAGCACTGGGCACAATGAACTTTGGTTTCAGCGGGCATCAGCGAGACTGTCTGGCAGCTTCGTGTCACCTCTGACATACTTCTTACCCAACTTAGCACACTGCTTGGGTCTTAAAGGAGTCAGTGAGGGGCGGTGATGAGGGTGGGGTCTCTCACCCTCTGTGGCCCAGTTCAAGAGACCCCTCAAGCTGCCGTGGACATTTCCCATAGCCCTTCCTTCCACGGATGGTTAGGATTTGTTTTTCCTTAAAAATCTTGTTTCCTGTTTCTCACGCAGGCGGCATCCTCTTCTTCATTAGAAACATTTTTAAAAAGCTTCCTTGAGTCGTGCATTCTTACTCCCTGTGGTCCTTCGTTTTGATAGTGGCCAGACCTTGAAGTTCTTGGCATTCACCACCCACCACCAGTAAAGAATAATAACGTGGACACAGATGTGGAAGCAGACACATGCGTGGTGCAGGCCATTTGCGCTCCAGTGAATTATCTTCACCCAGCTTAGGCATGCTTCTGGCTGTTCCCTCCGGTTTGATCTGATCAGCGATACTGTGAATTATATTCAATGCTTTTCCATTATCTGTGTGGGAGCGATACTCTGTGCCAGATGAGTGTCCTGTCCATCCTGTCTTCTGTCTGTGTCACGTTCCTACCAGCCCTGGCTGCATTCTTCACCCAGGTGTGGTGGGGACAGTGCCCCAGCACAGGGCAAACATCTGTCAGTGTTAGACATTGCTTACTAAAGTTTGTGTGGCTTGAGTTTCTTCTGTATTGGTCATGTGATCTTCTATTGCCTATCCACCCCAAGAATAAACGTCACAAAGGCATTATGTAGCATTAGTCTACTTACGTACTGCCGAGCCGACATATTATCATCTCATTTAAACTATCAGCTATCATTTCTGTTTAGGCCAGTGTTTCTCAACCTGTGGGTCGAGAGTCCTTTGGAGCCGAATGACCTTTCACAGGGATCAGAGAAGGCCCTCAGACAACGCAGCTATTTACGACTCATAACAGTAGCAAAATTACAGTTATGAAGTTGCAACGAAAATAATTTTATGGTTGGGGGTGACTGCAACATGAGGAACGGTATTAAAGTGTCCACAGTGTTAGGGAGTGTGAGAGCCCCTGGGCTAGGCAGGATCTGGGATTGGCTCTTAGCTGACATGCATGGTCCATTTCATTGTTTCTCCAGTGTCTTTCCCAAGGGAACACACACCGGAACACAGTGAGGAAGGAACAGCATCCTAGTTGCGCCGCTGCTCCCCAGGTCCTCCTGATACAATGTTAGTTCATTTATTTATAGATGGCATGTATGTTGGTGCGCATGTGCTGTAGCACACATGTGGAGCCCCTGTTCTCTCTTTGTTTCATGAGAGTCCCCAGGAGATGAGGGCAGCGCGGCCTTAAAGCTGCCAAGCCGTTTTCTCGTCCGTCTGATAGGATTTTGTTGTGTATAGTCACCCTGGTCCACACATGCTGACTGACATGGTGACTTGACACCGCGCTTCCTCTTAACTGTTGAGGCTGAGCGACTTTTGAGAAACAGCCATCCCTCCACATCCCCTGGGGTATTGGTCCCAGATCTACCTCACCACTCCTCACACATGTCCCAGAATTCCCCAGATGCTCAAGTCAGATGGTGTCCTATTTGATGGAACTTTCACATGTCTTTCTGTGTGCTTTAAATCACATCTAGGTAACCTGGAATACCTAATGCAGCGTAAATGCTCTGTACACAGCTGTCATACTGTGTTACTGAAGAAATACTATTTAAAAAAAAAAAGTTCTGTCTATTCAGTATAGGTACAGTCCTTCATTTCCAAATATTTTTTAATCTGTTAGTTGATTGAATCTGAAAGCCACAGACACAGAGTGCCAACAACACTAGTCATACGGACAGCCATCTCATGACCTGCTGTTCAAGGCTCTTGCCCCTTCTCCAAGCTCAGCATAAAGATGTCCCTTGCTTTGGAAGCCTTAGCAGCGAAGGCACATGCAGCGGGCATCTGCCTGTGGGCTGCTTTTCTCCCTGTTGACGGTGGCTGTGGACACAGAGAATCTTAATTCTAATGTGTCCGTCATCTCAGTCTTTGGCTTAGCTGTTTTTTAGGTCTAAGGCAGGAGTTCTCAACCTTCCTAAACTTCTTAACGCTACAACCCTTTAATACACTCCCTCATGTTGCAATGACCCCCAACCATGAAAGTATTTTTGTTGCTACTTCATGACTGTAATTTGGCCACTGTTATGAATTGTAATGTAAATATCTGTGTTTTCTGATGGTCATACGTGACCCTTGTGAATGGATCATTCACACCCCCAAAAGGGTCACGACCCCCAGGTTGTGAACCACTTGTCTAAGAGTCTTTTTCCTTACTGTGTACAGATACCTTGTGCTATCCAAGGCTTCCACTTGATGTTTTCTGTTGGAACCCCTGGGGTTGGCCTGAGGGTAAACTCTAAGGAGTGCTCAGGCCGCATGCTCCTACTTGTCTGTCTGTCTGTCCATTTGGCTGAGTGATACCTCCTGGAAGTCCATCCCCTGCCTGCCAGATGCTGAGCCCCGGCTTCTGTCTCTTACATCCTCCATCTCTTCATCTCTCTTCACATCGCACACGGACACACAGCTGTGGCTTTATGTGTGGAATCCTAATCAGGAAGTCTCCCCGGCTTCTCTTTGCCAGCATCTGTTCCAGATGGAGCATCACAGTGCTGCCCTGGTCAGTGAGCTGCGGGTCAGGACTGGAGTCACGGTTCATGCGGGCACTTGGTCCTCAAACAGGAAGTTATTAGAAAGCTGAAAGTGCACTCAGAGGGAATTCTTGGACCACTCAAATCCAGGGTAGAGAGCTCTGCCACTTCCAAAGTAGCCCATTACACACAAGTTGCCAACTCAATTCTTTGCTTTCCAAAAGGAAGACATTTAGTCCCTTAACTAGAACTTCCAGCCTGGAGATATCTCAAGATCCCTTGTGGAGAGCTATGTCTAACCCTAGCTGGCCCTGGGCTCTGATTGGCTGGCCTGCCTGCTCTGCAGGCCCTGGGCCATTTCAGTGCGCTCTGAAATCATCAGCGGTGTCCTTAGGCCATTGTATATTCCAGGTTGCAGTACTGAGGCGCCCGGTAACCTGCAGATCAGATTAGAAGACATGAAGGCTTTGCTGCTGCATGGTGGATGGTCTCCGTGGGCTTTGGCTACTTCTGTTCCACAGTGCCTAGCCCGGCATGGCCCCTCCTGCTGTCAGCTTCATTGCTCACAGACATCTTCTAGCAGTGGTCCTTTGACATTCAAGATGCTTGTCCTTCATGATCTTCCAGGACTAGTCCTGCCTAGGGGATGTCTCATCCCATCCTCTCCTTCCTTGTCTCAGGGATCCTGGAGCCGTAGGAAATTCTTTCTACTTTGTGAAATGTGGACTTTGACCTTTTTTCTTCTAGAGCTTTGGCCTGTAGGACGCATATAGGACATAGATTTGCAAGACATGACAGGGACCCAGTGTTGACTTTGAACCATGATTGTTTTAAGGTGTCTTAGCCCCAAGTCTGATTTTTTTTTCCACCAAACGGTGCTCTGCTTATACTTACGGCTGTCTCCACCCACCCTTCATGCTTGATCCCTGGTGAGAGCCACAGAAAGATAAGTGATGTGGAATGTTCCAGAATCTCTTTGTTGTGGGCCTATGGAAGGCCCTGATATGGTTGAGTCCCTGCTTTAACCAGAGGGTCTGTGAAAGATGAAGAGCATGCAGAGAAGCTGCTTCCTGGGGTGCAGGACACAAGTGGTGGACAGGGCTTTGCCATGCCCTGAACAGGAGATGCAGCTCTGTGTCTGTAATGTCAGAGGATTCACCTCGGCTCTTACGCTTAGCCTGTCTCCACATTAAAGATATCATTATCTTTAAAACGAGGACATTAGAGAGAGATGTGTGTGCTGATGTGGGTTGCATATTGGGGCACATTATCATCATCATCATCACCATCATCATCACCATCATCATCACCATCATCACTACAGTAGGACTTAGAACTGTCAGTAGCACTCAGTGAAACCTAGCCCATTGCTAGAAAGAAAGAGAGCACCACAGGTTCCAGACCAGGCGCATGAATAGCCCCCGGAGCAAGGCAGAAGGGCTGAGCTCACCGCTCCTAGCCTTGTCACGTTTTGTCCTGACACCTGAGTGACAACTGAACAGGCTATTTAGGATGTTCTCTGAAATCAAGGTTGTATAAGTCCCGAACATCTTCCTAATGCTAACTGTGACTGGCAAGAGCATTAAATTGCAGAAATCTCCCTTAGCCTGGATGGCCTCAAGGACCTACATACATTGTGAGTCTCTCAAGGAGAATGAGGCAGCTAATCAGCTTTGTCGGCGTCTGCTGCCACGGCCTCATGCAGCCTGATGTGGGCAGTGAGCTGTTAAACAGAATAAATCAAATGTGTTTGCTCTGGCCTGTCCTGCATCCCTCCCAGACAGCTGAGGCCCTGGGTGCAGCCTGGGCAGAGCACAGCTAATGAGAGCAGGCCAGAGCCACTGGCCTTGACAGCACTCACCATGGTTGCATGGTCACAGACTGCACAGACTGTGGCTGGCGGTGCTCTGCATCACTGTCTTGATGAGAGCTCTTGTGATGAGGGACTCAGGGAAGTTGCACCCTCTGAGGAAGTGATTGCTGGTGCAAGATCCAGGATGCCTGTTGTCTATTTCTGTGTTTTCCCTGAAGTCTGCTTCCCTTCTGAGAAAAATCCTTTCATCGGGACATTTACAGTGTTACGGTCTTGTTCCTCCAGTCTGCAGTGCAGGTTCATTTTTGAGCTGTATGGAGATGGTGCATAATCAGCCGAGTGATGGTGAAGAGCCTGGGCTGAAATCTGCCTGCTGGCTGTCTTCCTAGCACCTCCTTGCTCTGTGTAAAGCAGAGGTGAGCCACTGAGTGAGGACAGGAGGTGCATGTACACTGACTCACAGGCACCAAGTACAACTGGCTGCTGCTGCTGCTGAACATTTGCCCAGCTGTACAGTCTCCCAGCTGTACAGTCACCCAGCAGTACAGTTGCCCAGCTGCAAGTCACCCAGCAGTACAGTCATCCAGCAGTACAGTCACTTAGTAGTACAGTTGCCCAGCTGCAAGTCACCCAGCAGTATAGTCACCCAGCTGTACAGTCACCCAGCAGTACAGTTACCCAGGTGTACAGTCACCCAGCTATACAGTCACCTAGCTGTACAGTCACCTAGTTGTACAGTCGCCTAGCTGTATAGTCACTCAGCAGTACAGTCACTCAGCTGTACAGTCACCCAGCTGTACAGTTACCCAGGTGTACAGTCACCCACCTGTACAGTCACGCAGCAGTACAGTTGCCCAGGTGTACAGTCACCCAGCAGTACAGTCGCCCAGCTGTTCAGTCTTGCAGCTGTCCAGTCACCCAGTTGTATAGCCACCCAGCTGTACAGTTGCCTAGCAGTACAGTTGCCTAGCAATACAGTTGCCTAGTGGTACAGTTGCCTAGCAGTACAGTTGCCTAGCGGTACAGTTGCCTAGCAATACAGTTGCCTAGCGGTACAGTTGCCTAGCGGTACAGTTGCCTAGCGGTACAGTTGCCTAGTGGTACAGTTGCACAGCGGTACAGTTGCCTAGCGGTACAGTTGCCTAGCTGTACAGTTGCCTAGCAGTACAGTTGCCTAGCAGTACAGTTGCACAGCACTTCTTGCTACAGCAGCATCTCCTTTACTAGTATGTGTTGGATTGAGTGCTATTTGAGAGAATGATGTGGCAATTTGGTTTTTCAGGATTTTGCTATAGTGTTTCTGGTCATAAACCGATTTTTGCTATTTTAATTAGTATAAAAATTAAAGAAGGTTTGTGCTCTAGTGAAAATGTAGCACAAGCTACTTTTTCCTTCCTGACCCACTGTGCCTTCTGGGAAAGAATTTATAGAGCAGCTTCTGGGGAACGGTGACGTCAGGGACAGACCGGGAATAAAACTAGAACTCAGCCACTGGTCTCCAGCCTGGACACAGAGGCGGCTCTGTCCGAAGGTACACATTAAGAGCTCTGAGGCCGCACTGCACTTGGGTCTGAGCGACAGTGAGGGAGCACCATTAGGACACAGTGGGGAGACTCTACTACTTGTTTTCCTTTAAGAAAAAAAAAGTTCTGTCCAAGGCAGTGATAACTCGTAGGTCTAAACGGAGAGGAAGGACCAGGCCCAGGGTGTGAGGACTTCAAGTCTCTTCTCTCGGTCTCATCAGCTCATCCTGGCCCTGGAGGCACATTCAGTGGCCAGCAAGATAAGACTCTGGCTTTTTACCAGGAGGTATTGGGCTCTCCCAGAGGATGAGCTTGAGAAAGTGATCTCTTAATGCTGTGTGCATCTCTCAGGATGAGGCTCCGTAGGGGTAGATCTGATGGCACTGCCAAACCTTTGGCAAAAGTAACCATGGGGAGTAGCCCTCCCCCTCCCGTGCTGTGATAATCTGTTGTGCTGTGTGTGCTGGACACTTGACAGCACATGTCGGCACAATGGAATGTCACTGCACTGACATTGGGCTGTAGCACACAGGAGGCCCTGGGCCTGGACACCCAGAATTTCCCCCTAAGATTTATGCAACATTTACAGTCATATGGTAGTGCTTGGAGGGTCCACAGGCAACATTAAGAAAACAAAAAAACCAACGATTTCGAGCGATTGGAGGGAGAAATGATTGACAGATACCGGCCAAGGGTAGCCTCATGACAGACTGACCAGAGACTTCAGGTACTTTGAGCTAGAACTCACCTATTTGAAATAAATATAAAGGCAAAACATCCCACAGGGAATACAAGGTGTAAAAAGTAAACATGTTAGAACTGAAAACATCTAATAACCAAAGAAACATCTTATGTGGACTCTGTAACAGAATAGAAGTAACAGGGACCAGTCTATGGCGTGAAGATAAATGATCGCCAGTAGACCAGACTGATGGATGGAAAACAGATGGGAGAAACTGACCAGAGTCTGAGGTTATGCGACTCAAGTTATGCATATCCTTTGATATGTATAACTTGCTGTGCATGGGGCTTATTCACTTAGAAGCTTGTAGTCTATGGAATATGCTAATGCTTTAAGGCCTCCCAATTTTAAATAATTGTAATCGTATGAAATTCGCTTTCTAGCCAGGATGGAATTAATATGTTTGTCAGCATCCAGATACTTGAAAAACCAAAGCATGTACTTCGACATAATATAACATAATGTAACGGTCAAAGAAGTATCAAAGGAAATTGATAGTTTGGACAATAAAAAAAAAAGTAATGTACTGAAGTTTTTCCAGGGCATAGATCAGTAAATCCAGCCTTGAGAAAGAGTGAGGAATGCTTCATTGGGAAAGAAGAAAGGTCAGACAGTCCTGAGTTTCCTGCCGTAGACATTTAAAACCAGAGCAACCTCACAGAAGGAAGGACATGATAAAATAGAGCAAAAAGCCAATGAAGTCAGGGACAAAACCAAGGTTTTTCCAATGGAGCAGCTCAAACGAGAGAAAAAGCAGCCTTTGTGTTCAAACGCTTGACAGATTCCTGTAGGGTTTTATTTTAGCGATTAGATTGACAGTTTCCCGGACCTGTTTGCCAACCTTAGGAAGACCCCTTCCCTTCCTCAGCATGCCTTCTCCTCTTTCTGAAAATGGTGGCTTTGCACTTCAGGGGAGCCTTGAGTTGAGAGAACAGTCACATGGAGGCATGAGGCAAGATACCCAGATGTTCTGCCAAGGCTTGCCTGGGCCTCTCATGGAAATATGGCTGGGACATCAGGGTCCTGACTCCACATGCTTTATCGAACTGCTGTGGTTGAGACTGTCTCCCACGGAACCCCAACACTTCAAGTCTGTACTTCCTTATTGTACCCTGACCCCAGCGAGTCCTCAGAGAGCACGTGAGGCAATGAACAGGTGAATGCCCAGGTGAGCCATTCAGACATATCTGTGATAATTGGCTCACCACATCATGGATACCAAATTCCAGTGTCAGGTCCCTTCTATAAAATAGTGCGATATCATATAGACTATAGTTGTGCATATCCTTCTGTGTATTTCTCCTTGGGTGACTCACAGTACATGGATGGATACAGTGTAAATGTTACATAGCTTTTATGCCACAACATTTGGAGAGAAGGGCAAAAAGTGTCTGGATGTATTCAAGACAGGCAAACTAATGTGCCCAAATGTTCCACCTGTGTACTAGAGATACTGAGATTCTCTGGGCAGCAAAGCCCCACAAGGATGTGGATGAAGTCTGCTGCCAGGCATGTGGCAAATTCAAGTCTCACCTTGGGGGGAACCCTTTGGGAACTTGACAGAATGAGAGGTTTTAAATTGCAGTTGGTTAAATCCAAGGATGTGGCTATGGGGAACCATATATAATCTTAGATGTGTATGAGTTTCAAGAGTGGAAATAATGGTTTCATTAGTTAGAGTGGAAGCAGTGATTTCAGAGTGTTCTATGAAGCCACAGAAATTGAGTTGGGTTCAGTATTCATGGTATGTATTCCGTGTTCCTTAAATGTGCTCTGAGCTCCTTTGGGCCAGGCGTAGGATTATGTGATGAATGAAGGCAGCTACTGGCGTCTGGGTGTAGTTTCCGTGATTCTCTCAAAGGCCTGGATGTTGTTGGATACTTGGTCCTCAGTGGATTGATGTTGAAGTGATGAGATCTGTAGTCGGTGGGGCTTAACACAAGGCAATCTTTTACTTTATAAAGTACCAGCTCAGTATTGCGATACAGCAGCACAAACCAGACTAACACAGAGAACATGAGCTCTCTGCCTACACAATGGGGAAGAGCATGCAATGGGGCTAGCACAGTAGGCTCTGGTGATGGTAACAGGCCCAGGTAAAATAGGGGTGCTGAGAGTACCCCTCTGCAGCCATCCCTGAGACATACATAGAGAACCTAGTCTTTCCCAAAGGAGCCAGCAAGCTGGGTCAGAGAGTAGGGGCAGGAGTAGATAAGACCTTGTGGACAGGTAGTCAGCTCTAGGTTGACTTGCGTGGAGGTGGGAAGACACAAGAGGGTTCCAGGAAGAGGAGGGTGTGGCCTTCCTTGGGTACTAAGGGTATCAACTTTACGTATCCACCTTGCGTTTCAAGGCAAGAGTGCTAGGAGCATGCGCGTGTCTGGGCCTGGCCACAAAGGGTCAAGTTTGGTCCTTGGTGGTTGTCCTTAAGGATGTTTCCTATATCTGCGTATGAGTTTTTTCATTTTAAAACACCTTCTGTGGGTTCTGAAATGGGCTAAAGGCTTCTCTTCTTATATTGGTACAACTGAGTGTTTCTTTCTTCTGTAAATCTGGCGGGTTGTACTGGTTGATTTCCAGATGCCTCATTACTGGAAGGCTGGTCACTATGCATAACTGTTTTCATATGGTGCCAAGTCCTGTTTATCAATGTTCTGTATGTATAAAATGACTCAGTCGAGCAAATTAATATAGCCATCACCTCATAGACTTAGCATTTTTATGGTGAGCCCATTCACTCCAAGGCAGTGATTCTCAAGAGTGTAAAATGGTGAACTCTAATGACCATGCCATAAGATACATGATGAGCAGGCTTTTCTACTCTCTAACTGACGCTTTCCTCGCTTTAACTGGAATTTCCCGATCCCCTCTCCACTCTTCTATTCCCTGCTTCTTTGAGTTTAGCTTTAAGATTTCACATTTAAGTGAGTTTGTGCAGTTGATTTCACTTTACACAATACCATGTAGGGTCATCCATGTTGGACTGAATGACATGATTTTTTATGGCAGATTAACATTGTATTGTGGGTATGTACAATCCCTTTTTTCTTAACCATGAGTTGTTGGACACTTAGACCTATTCTGTGTCTTGTGTTGTGAATAGTTCTGCGGTGCATATGGAGGTGCAGATGTCTCTGACATATTAATTTCATCCCCCTTAGTTCTGTGTCCAAGAGTGGAATTTCCAAGAATTAACGTATTGTTCTTCATAATGGTGAAACTAATTACAGTTCTACCAGTTGGGTACAGAGTACACTTTCTTCCTTGTTAACAGCACTTAGTCTCTTGATGACAGTACCCAGGATGCAGCTCAAGGTGGTATCTCACTAAGGTTTGCTTTTGCAGGTCCCTGACTCTCATTTTCCTTGGGTTGGGAATTGTCTACTGAAGTTCCTGCCGTCCTATTTTGTTATAGGATGTCCTGTCTATTTTAGCTATCAGCCTGCATCAGAGGTTTGGTCTATAGATATTCTTGTCTATTTGCTAATTGTTTCTCTTGCTGAACAGAAGTTTTCAATTTGATTGAATCCTGTTATCTGGTTTTGCTTTTGTTTCCTATGCTTTGGGGAAATATTGCTGAAACCAGTGCTACAGAGTTTTTCCTAGTGGTTTTCTAGTTTCAGATCTTTCACCCATTGTTTTTGGTGTGTGTGTGTGTGTGTGTGTGTGTATAAAATACATGCTATGTGTAGTATATATATATATATATATGTGTGTGTGTGTATAACATACATATAACATATGTGTATATAACATATATATAACATAACACACATATAAATATATAGCATAGCATATATTGTATATGTATATATGTGTATGTATATATGTATTATGTGTATATGTGTATGTATATATGTGTATATATATCATGTTATATATACATATATAATGTGTGTATATATAACATACATATAATGTGTATATATAACATATGTGTATAACATAACACACGTGTATACATATATAACGTAACATATATATGTATGTGTATATATGTGTATGGATATATGTATTATGTGTATATGTGTATATGTATACACACACACATAAACGTATAAGAATCCAGTTTTACTCCTCAGCATATGAATACTCAGTTTTCCCAACACCTACTCACCGAGTCAGCCATCACTCTCCTGTGCTCACTCTCCTGTGCTCAGTCTCCTGTTCCCAGTGTAGGGGTAGATCGTTTAGTCTACTGTCACTTTAAAAATTATACCATTTGCATTTTATTACTGAGCTGTTAGGGCTCGAGCCTGTCGTTTCATTTTTAGTTTTCTGATTATTTTCTCATTTATGTGACTTTTAGGATTTCCTCCTGCCTTCCTGGGCGTTAAGCTTTTTTGAAAATTCCATTTTCATTTGTTAATAATTTAGGATGTCACTTTATCAGTTTGAAGGAAGGTAGAAAATTTGCCTTCCTTTACCCTGCCTCAAGAGATATGATTCATATCAGACAGGTCAGTCATTTTTACTGTAGCCATTAGAAATAATTTTAGAAGCGAGAGAACAGAGGCCTATGGTATTTACCCTCACTTAAAAAGTGCTCTTTTAAGAATTATGATTATCAGCATATATTAATTATACAAACTAGTGTGGCATTTCCTGTGGTGAGTCCATAGGGAATGTGTGTGCGTATATTGATCCTGTCTGTTTCCCTTCTTCCCAATTGACATATTTTACCTGCCATAGTGGTTAGCCCCTCTTACCACTACTTCTTTTGAGGAACCCCCTCCCCTCTCCCGAGGTGCTGCTGGAGTGGAATAGAGCTCCAGAGGTTTCTTGGTTTCCCTTCATCCTAGAGTTCTCTCTTCTCCTTAACTCCCCCAAAGCCTACTTTCCTGGACCCTGCAGTTCTTATCTGTCAGCCTTTTCCTTCCCAGCATCTCCATCTCAGCCCTGCCTGGCTCCAGGCCCTGACGGGTAGCCCGTGACCTGCCCATCTCTGCTGTTCCATCATTGATCTGCCATGCCTGTTCTTTATCTTTTATTAATTTGGTAAGGGTTTTGTTTCTCTGCTGAGCCAGGTCTTCTCATTGGGCAAAACATATCCTGGGGCTAAAGAGATGACTCTATGGGTAAGAGTACCGGCAGTGCAAACACGAAGACCTGAGATTCGATGTCAACACCAGCAGAAGCTGGATATGACCCCATGCTCCCTTTAAACCCAGCCCTGTGAGGGGTGGAGAGAGGTGGATCTGCACGGCCTGCTGGCCACCTGACTAGCTAAAGAACACAAGTTCCCGAGACCCTGCCTCAAGGGAATAAGGTTGAGAGTGATAGAAAGAAGAGCCAGTGTCCTCTTCTGGAGTCTGTATGCACAATGCATGCACACATATCGCACGAAGAATATTCCTAGTTGTTCATAGGAGCATTTTTAAGATGGCTGCCGTACAGATGTCGGCTAATGTGAACGTCTCTGTCAGCTTAGGAGTGGTGTTTACACCTTACCCTTCATCCACTTTGAAATCTCTGTAGGTCTTGGCATGACAGGTAATTTTCTGTTGAAACCAGAACATTTAGACATTAAAGGCTAAAGTTCTGGACCTTGTTAAAGCTTTTTTTTTCAACTAGTGGGAAGCAAAAGCGTAGACGCCCATACTGCTGAGACAGGACTCTGCCCGTCTCTGGCTTTGCAAGACAACATGGTCCCTTACTGTTCTCCATGGCTTGCACTGCTCCCATGAGCCAGGATTCGTTGTCCCTGGGATTGGAGCCTGATGTAGGCTGAAGGTGCCCAAAGATTAGCCCTTCTTTGAGGAGAGTTTGGCTGGACCAGGAGATGCCACTTCAGGGTGTAGCCGCATTTACTGCCTCCTACAGATTCTTTGGCTGAGAGAGCAGACCTCTGGGTTATCTCTCCCCGTTCTCCCATCAGCATCTCTAGGTTGATGCTTTTCCATCTCCAAGTCTGAGAGACTCAGATGATCTCACCTGTTCTACAGGACAGCTCCTCACTTCCAATCTACAGAGAGCGTTTGTGCCATCCCTTCTGTGTACGCCTCTGTGTGGGTCTGTCTGTGTCTGTGTCTGTCTTATCCTCTGATGCAGAAAGGCACTGGCCCAAGTGACTGATCATTCCTGACAGCCTGGAGCCGAAAGCACCAGGGGCAAGCGCTGACCTACTTTCTCCTTCCTGGGCTGGAAACATTTATGTAACAGACAGCCACAGGGCCTTCCTGTCCCCATGATGGCTAGGAGATGCCCCAGACTAGCCACAGTGTGATCCAGTTTATGGCCCCTTGCAAATCAACCCCAGCAGAAACAGGGCTTCCTGTAAAGAGGATTTGGCTTGGTTTAGCACGGGGAGTCTGCATAGACGTGCGTTATTTGGTGTCACTGGAGTCTCCTGAGCCAGATGCTTGTTTCCTGCTGAGATCCTTCTCGATGAACTCAAGCTGGGGTCCAGCAGTCCTTGGGGCCTCTCTGCAAATGCCGCGCTCAGCAGAACCTCCCATCTGCCTGTGCTTTTTATACAAAGCAGTGAACAGCCACAATAAGACATCAACTTCCAGAGAGCTGCCGAAGCCCAACCCGTAGAACTGAGCTCCTACATTCCTCATCTGTCTTGTCTGCTCATGCTTGCCAGCTCCAGAGAATCTCCTGAGAATGGACAGCTGTGTCTCTTGCTTTTAGAAGCCCTACTGAAGCCACTCCCCCCCCCCCATGGACTCCCCCAGCCTCTACTGCCATCTTCTAGATCTTCTTAGTCTACATGTTAGCCTGGCTAGCATTGCTGGAATTTCCCTGATGGGAGTGAGCCATCCTTTCTTGCTTGCTGCCTCATAAGGTACTGGCCCAGAGCCTGTGGAGAACTCAGTAAGGAGAGCTGCTCACCAGGAAGTCCTGATTCCGAATTCTGGGCCACCCACGTTGGTACGAAGTCATCATGTCACTTTCTACAAGCACCTCTCCTGTAGCTGTAATCTCTGCCTGCAGATGGCCAACCGACGTCCTAATTCCGCCCTGTGACACTAACCATTAGTGGGGCTGTGCACAGAACAGCACTGTGCAGGGAGAACATCTTAGCTTTAGTGGGAGAACTGCAGCCGGAGACTGAAGTCACGTTAGGAAGGGCTGCCAATAACTGGGCATAGAGCGACGTGGGCATAGGAGGCTTTCTAGGTGGCTGTCTCGGCAAAGACCGGCCCTCAAGGGGCAGCATGCTAACCTAGAATCTGCTCCCTGCTGTGACAGGAAGCAGACAGAAGAAACACTAGAAGAAAGGAAGCTTACCAGGCTGGGTAGCCTAGCACTAGCTTCCCCTAGAGCTTCCTGAGATATCTGGCTTCTGAGAGAGGCATCCTTTATGATGAACTAAGTTGTGTGGGTTTTTGCACAGGCTTATTGGGGTTGGAGATTTACTACAACAGAGGAAACTGAGTCTAAAGGGCTTATGTGATCTATCTACCTACAGTCACATGGTTAGGACCCAACTCTGGGCATCTCCTCCTATGGTGGTGATGAGCATACCCACTCGGCTGGAGGCTGAGTCCCTGGAGGCTAGAACATGGTTCTAGGTCCAGAGAAGAGTACCCGTGGTCACAACTGTGCCTTCTTGTTCCAGGTGACGCCATCTGGGCCCCATCCATCCTTCCTCACAGTACCCTCAGCACCTTAAGCCACCACCCTGAGCTACATTTTGGAGGGAAGATGGAATCTAAGGTCTCGGAAGGTGGCCTGAACGTAACCCTGACCATCCGCCTCCTGATGCATGGAAAGGTAATGTGGGGTGAGGTGGGGCAGAAAGCAGGGTACCAGGGACCTGCTCCATGCTTCTCCTTATGCTGCACAGTGTCAACCCACAAAGCTGGCGCATGTACAGTCCAAATGACACTTGTCTCAGAGCTACTCAAGACTGGTTGGCCTAACCCCTGTACCTTAATACCCCAGTGCCTGTCTGCTATAGGTGGGTGCTGTCCTGATAGGCAGGAGTCACACCTAGCCACCTGGCCCCGTAAGACGGGTGCCCTTAACCTAGTGCCCTGCTCTCTCTTCTTCTACCCTGAGAAATGTAGCGCCTAGCATTTGTGCAATATCTCCTGCCAGGGCTGTCCGCTAGAACAAGAGTTCTGGAATATCCAGCTTCCCAGAAAGCATGTCCTCTGGCACCCAGGCATTCCTTTTCTGTGGTAGAAATTGTCCTTTCCTTCTCGTAGCACGTCCCCACATGGCACTCTGTACAGATCAACCCCTAGTTCCTGTGATGGGAGCACTACACAGGACCACTCCCTCCTCGTGTTTCCTGAGCCCATGCCACGCCCTCCACATGGATCAACAGCAGCTCTGGCAGTCTGAGGGCTTGGTTATAGTGAGAAAAGTGGGTCAGACTTTGAAAGAGGTTATTTTTCCATGGCAGGAAGTCAGGTGGCCCTGCCCCAATCAACAGGCTGTGGTGGAAGCTTCCTGGGGCTGTCCCATGGGCTGGGACAGCCTGGGGCCACCGATCCAGGTGATCATTTACCCTTCAGGCATTGACATCCAAATGCAGACCGGTGGTGGCCATGCCGGGGGCGTCTCCAGGTGTCCTACCTCATAAGTCAAGGTGGCAGTGCTGTGTTCTTAGGCAGGGGCATTATTTCCTGTCCATCTGTGGCAGGGTCTCCTTGAGGCCTTAAGTGCAAGGGTGACTCTCCTTGTTTATCTAGAAAGCATCTGACTGTGCCTTGTTCCCAGGCAGTTGGCTGATTGACCTCAGCTCCATCTCTGATCTCCCTGGTCAGCCAGGCATAGAGGAGCTGGGCAGCCCAACACAGACCCATCCTCTGGACAAGAGTTTCAGCTCTCCCAGCGGGCCGGTGTATGACTCAGTGCTCTGGTGTACCCAAAGCCCTGGTTCCACCCCCAACACTGTAAAAGCCTTAATTCTCCCTCATGCCAGATTCATCGGTTCTTGAGTGCCTGTGACATCATCTTTCTGTGATTTTTTTCCCCTACAGGAAGTTGGAAGCATCATCGGGAAGGTAATTATTGAGTGAACTGTGCCTTTCTCGGTTCTCTACAAGTTGACAGACAAAGACAGCAGTAGCCCCTGGTGCTGACTGGCCCCAGCAATTACACAGGCCCTGACAGGCACTATCCAGTCCCAGGATAGAGTCCCAGGAAGCTCTGCCCTGGAGCCCTGTTCATGCCCCTTCCTTGCTTAACCTACTGTACCGTGAGTCTTATTTTTGGCTCTGGGTGAACCATGTACATTCTTTCTGGGCTCTGGCAGAGCCCCAGCTGGTCACTTTGAAGCTTCCTCTTACCACCTCGGTGCCTGCTACCTCTGGGTTTCAGACCTGGGAGGCATTACTGTCCTTGGACTCCTTTTTATACAACAAAAGCAAAAGATGCTTCCCGGGGTGGGGCATTGCAGGGGGATCAAAAGCCCACCGTGTGCAAGAGGAGAGGCTGCCCTCCTGGATGCTGTGTTTTGATTATCTCGTAATCCTGCACCTGTACAGTAGGGAGCGGCTAACTGCTCGGTGTCCCAGCTCCTTAACGTTTCTTTGGAAAAGGCTTCGCAGGGATCACCACTCATGAGACATACCTGGTTCAAACACCCTAGCTCCTTCCAGGCATCACACCTGCCACTGTATCTGTAGTGTTGTCATAACAGCGGGCCTGAGTCTGATCAAAGCTCACCCACATGGCCAGCTCCACCTCTGGGTGGCTGTACCTCCCTTCCCATGCCTCAGTTTATTCGTCTGCGATGCCCTTGGATTGTGGGGCCCAGTGAGTAAGGAGACCAGCTAACTCACGGGGGCAAGCAAGGACAGGGAGCAGACCAGAGGTAGGCAGCACCCCACTAGCAGCTTGCAGCAGCCAGGACTGGGCTGTGTCAGGCGCAAGGCCCCTCTGTGCACTTGGCAATGACAGACTTCCTTATGTCTCCATTCCAGAAAGGAGAAACAGTAAAGAAGATGCGTGAAGAGGTGAGTGTGCTCTGGCCCAGATATTACCCCAGCTCCAGGTCAGGTTGGCCAGGCCCTGGGGTGTGGGGGGGGGGGCGCCACTGCTTGTGGCTCTCATGGACCTGCCCTTGCGTCAGGGATGTGAGGCAAGGAGGAGGAATCCTCTCTGACATGCTATATACACAGCATCCAGCATGTTGAGGGTGTAAGCTCTCCTAAGGACCATGGGACTCGACTAATTAAAATTCTAGCCAGGCGGTGGTGGAGAATCCCAGCACTCAGGAGGCAGAGGCAGGCGGATCTCTGAGTTTGAGGCCATCCTGGTCTACAAAGTGAGTTCTGGGACAGCCAGGGCTACTCAGAGAAAATCTTGTATTGAAACAACAGAAAGCTAGTCTGGAAAGGTATGATGGCACATGCCTATAACTCCAGCATCAAGGACACAGAGACAGGGCTGAGGAACAGAAGTTCAGGCCTGTTCTCCATTACACAAGCAGTTTAATGCCAACCAGGTTACATGAGACCCTGTCTTAAAAGACAAGAACAAAACCTTAGAATTTCTGATGCAATTCCTGGCAAGGATTTCACTGTTGAGAATGAGAGTTTTTAAAAGCATGCCTCAGCCCTAGTGTCTGTGCCTAAAGTTGTCTGCAGGCCTGGAGAAGCCAGGCCCTCATGGGACAGTGTTCATCTTCTGCCAGCTACCTTTCCCCTCCTCTCACCTTAGAGTGGCGCCAGGATCAACATCTCAGAGGGAAACTGCCCAGAGAGAATTGTCACCATTACAGGCCCAACCGATGCCATCTTCAAGGCCTTTGCTATGATCGCATACAAGTTTGAGGAGGTAAGGCACAGGTTGGCATGTGCGTGAGACCCGGTCCCAGCTGCCTCCTGAGGCTGTTTGTCTCTTTGTCTCACCTGGTTGAGGCACAGGCTTGCTTTGTGACAAGGCTGCCTTAGAGTTCTCATCACCTTCAATGCCTCAGGTGTTTGCCCTGCCTCTGTCCAACTCGTGAGGGCCAGTGCCCTTCCTGCTTCTAAAGTTCTCCTATGCGCACAGTGAGAAGCCCACCTCCTTTATGTGTCTCAGGCATCATGGGTAACCTCAGAACATAGGCCTCCCACCTCCCAGCATAGTGGCTGGTGTGTCTCTCAGGCTGTCGTCCCACCTTCAGCGCCCGGCTCTGAACACAGCTCTGGTCTCAGCTACATTTGCTGCAGTGTCCCCCCCTCCCCCACTCCCGAGAGTGTCTTAGCTGGAGACAGAAGTACACTTTTATGCTGGGACACATCACACTCATGTGTAATAGATCCACACCCATGTGTAATACATGTGTAATGTGTGCTCTCGGTGAGCTGCTCTTCGTGATTTTACTTTTTCCGTTTAATGTTTATTCAGACATGACAATGACCAAGCTGGCATAGTTTTTTCTGTCATCAATGAGGGTGGTCAGGTTGTCCAGTCATGAGGTTAGCTGTGTGGGTATGAGCAAAGAGCCCTCTAAATGAGAGTGGGAAGGCCGTCTATGTGGAAGTCTCTGTAGTCTCTGGTCTTTTATTGCTGACAGAGGAGAACACCACATAATGGTCGGAGGAAAGTTTTACGGGTGCCCTCAGGGTAACTGTGGGTATGAAAACTGGGGGTGACTGACTCCCTGGCGGCCAGTTTCCTACAGGAGTCAGAAGATTGCTTTCTCCGGTGGTCCTTGACTTAGGATTGGGAACAAGCCTTAGGGAAACTATGGACACGGAAGCTTTGACCACCCTGGGTTGAAGCCAGAGACTACTACAGAGGTATGGGCCATTCTCAGGGCACCCATGAGTCTGCATGCTGAATCCTCCTCATGTGCCCTTGCAAAAGGCTGGCCAGTGAGGAAAGGCAGAAGAGCAGATGTCCATTCTGCAGGGCTCAGCTGCCGTGGTGTTGCAAGGTCACCTTGACCTTCTTGTTTCTGTGTCATGACTATCATGTACTGAGTGCATGGTTGCACAGAACACGTAGGGTACTCGCAGAAAGCACATGGCCACTGTGACAGAAGAGGAAGCTGTTCACAGTCCCGGAAAGGTGCTTTGAATCCAAGGGCTCTAAAGCCCAACCCAGACCAAGAGAACCGTCTAGGGACTGTGAAGGTCACCATCAGGGACCTGATAGACCTCCCCTTGAATTGACGTGTATCTGTTCTTTGAATCCCAGCATAGCAGGAAGTGCTCACAGCGGCACAGATCTAGGGTTCAGATGCAATTAGTAACTTCTGCCCGAAGCAGTTAGGGCTCAAGCAGTCTTTTCTCTGGTCAGACTCATTAAAGGGTGCTCCACCATGGCGGTCCTCTGAGCAGTGGGCTAGTGACTTTCAGGAGAATGCTGAGTGATTAGGTCAGCCTTGTTTTGAAACCTCTTACATGAGGCTTTGAAGAGTTAAGGGTCCATATCCACAATAGTCTCAGGTCTTTTCTGCATTGCCTGAGAATACGTCTGAGACAAATGGGACCAGGTTTGTCCTGGCCCCAGAGGCAGTGATGTGTGGCAGGGGCTCCTGGAAGCCAGAAGAGAGTTGCTGCTCAGTGCGGGTCTGGATGAGGCTCTGTCATCAGCATCACAACGTGGGTTTGCAGTCTCTGCTGCTGCTAAGTGAACGTTGTGAGATTTACAATTACCTGGTTGATAACTGTAATGATGGCTTTCTTAGAAGGAAGATAAGCTAGCCAAGGCATTGGGGACCATGTGGTGATGCTCACATTCAGACTGTGCTGGGGTGATGCCCACATTCAGACTGTGCTGGGGTGACGCTCACATTCAGACTGTGCTGGGGTGACGCTCACATTCAGACTGTGCTGGGGTGACGCTCACATTCAGACTGTGCTGGGGTGACGCTCACATTCAGACTGTGCTGGAGTGACGCTCACATTCAGACTGTGCTGGGGTGACACTCACATTCAGACTGTGCTGGGGCAATGTTCACATTAAGGCAGTGGTATGATGAGTCATCTTCTAGAGTATGTTTTTCTCACCTCAGTTAAGCCCAGAGACTGGTCTCCTAGGTGATTCTAGATCCTGTCAAGTTGACAGACAAAGTTAACCATCCCATGTCCCAAAAGCAACACAGGCTGGAAGCCAAGCCTTTAGCACATGCACCTTTGGAGGACATTCCAGATGGAAGCTATCACAGTGAATTAGATGAGGGTGTTGGGATAATATCTCAGGAAGACACAGTCAGTTCATCCTTCACACTTACTGACTCCCTGTGGTTGTCTGAAATTAGCTCTCTGCTGCTGATTCTACAGAACCTCTGAGATTACTGGGGCAACTTTTCTGCTCTATAGAATACTGGATTGTAGTTTGCTGTGTGAAACATGAAGCCAAGGTTTAAGCATCAGCTCCCTAGAGTTTCACCGCTGCAGTTTGGGTTAATGCTGTCCTGTCCTTGAGGCTCCCAAGCTGCTTTTCTTAAAGAGACAGCGCCTCCTGGTGGAAGGTTATGGAGCAGTGCCTGGGAAGCAGCCCAGCCTATGGTGGTAAACGGGGTGGCCTAAGTCTCCTCATAGTATTTACCATCTATCTTTGCTGGTAGCAGGACAGAACATAGCATCACACAGACCCATCGCAGGAAGAAGTATCTGCAGGTAGTGGGCAGTATGGCTATGGTATTGGTTTACTTTGGCCTAAGAATCTCAAGGTATCCTGGGAACTTTATGTTTTATGCCAGGGATTAAACTGAGAGCCTCAGACATTCTAAGTACGTGCTGTTGCTAAACTACTCCCCAAGTCCTGAAAGTGTTAGTAATTTTAATTGCTACCAATCCTTCCTGCTTCCCGGAACACTTGGTAATAAAGCAGTGTTCGTGGTGGGCACAGGCTCCTGTAAAGCATGTGCCCATACATTTGGTATAAAAGTTGATGTGCCCCCAAGTGAAATAAAACCAAGCCATTTTTAGCAGATTTAAGGGCTATGGCTTTCTGCAAAGAGCTGCTTTGTTACCTCCTAAAACACACATGTAGTTGCTAAATCGCCTTCAATCAAGGAGACAGGAAACCATAATAAACACCCATGGGGGGTGGTTCCGAGGGCCTGAGCCAAGCTTGCCTTCTTATTTCTCCTACCTTTGCTTTGCTTAACAAGGTGAAAAGTGTCCGGATAATGTCCTGTTGGTCTCTGGCAATCTCTCTTTAATGTTTTCAAAACACTAGCTAGTCGTTTCCAGTCAGTGGCAACATAGCATATGGCAGTCACACGAAAGCCACCATAGGGATGAAAGGTCTTGCCCCAAGTCCACCAAAGACAGCAACCAGGCTGGGGATGACCAGAAGGAGAGCTTAATACCGGGAGGGCGGGTCCAGGTGCAGAGTGCACAGCGGCATGGAGGCCTCTGGGTCCTCTGCCTGGATAGGGTCCAGGGCAAGCAGAAATGGAGAGCCATGAACAAGCTTCCCAAACGGAGCAGCTGAAGCAGCTGAAAGCTCTATGTGCAGATCTGGATGGGACAAGGCGTTAGCCAGATTCCCTGGTGCAACGGATGAGGTGCCTGGCCAGGAACAGTGGCTCACTAGAAGCAAGGCTTCCTGGTGATCACGCAGGAAAAGCAAGGATTCGTTTGGTTCTAAACAGTTGGGAATTAGAGCTGGAGCTAGACATGGGAAAGGCATGAGGTCCAGTTCTGACCATTTAGCCGGGTGCTCTGCAGACTCGGCTGTAGCTTTCCAAGATGGCAGTCTGTATTGGTATCAGCTTCTTTCCCCCAAATTGGGCTACCTCTTCTATAATCAGGCTTCATGATGCAGAGGCTCCTCTGCGTTTTCATGGAAACAGGGCCTTGGACTCTCAGCAGGTCCATCTGAGCAGCCATAAAAGTTCCTTGAGAGTGTTCTACCTGCTCTCCACTGAGCCCAGGCAAGTCGGCCTCACACATCTATCTGTCTGTCTGTCCTCATACCTAATAGGTTTTCATGATGAGGTCAGACTTGATCTTGTATCTTCCTAACCTATACCCTGCCCTGAATCCACTGTGACGTACTGGCCACCCAGCCTTGTGGATCCATGTGCATAGCTGGTGTGTGTGAGGCCATCTGGCTCATGTCCCCTGTTCCTTCTAAGACTGGCTTGGCTCTGAAGGTTCCATGATTGCCAGGTCCACTTTCCAAGTCCTTCCTTATGTAGGAGAGAACGTCTCAGTGTGCAGTGAAGCAGGTATGAGGCAGAGATGCCACAAACATGTCCTCACAGTGTTCCCAGGCGACACCGCTGTACTCACTAGTAAGTCTGCCATGCCTGCTTTTTCCTCCCTAGGATATCATTAATTCCATGAGCAACAGCCCTGCCACCAGCAAGCCCCCAGTGACACTGCGACTCGTGGTCCCTGCCAGCCAGTGTGGGTCCCTGATCGGCAAAGGTGGTTCCAAGATCAAAGAGATCCGGGAGGTACTGCCCATCCTATCTTGTCTCCCACGCAGTCTGTAAGTGCACGAGCTGATGCCGCAGCGCCCCCGGTGCCTCAAAGCTGGTGTCCAAATGGAACGGATGACCTGATTTGCCAGTGAGAAGTGGGGTGTGGGGAACGCTGCCACATTGGCGTGTGTGCACACAGTGGCCTGTGCCAGAAGTGGCCCTGCACAAGAACAAGAATGGGGTGGAGATCCTTGGACAGGCAGATTTTAGCACCCAAGTTCTGTGGCTCTGGGCATGCTCTGGGCATGCTCTGGGCCTGAGAGATGCCACTTTGTCCTCCAGGGCCTACCCCCTGGGATGATTTTAGTGGAGTTTGAACTTGATATGGGTTTGACATTGAAAATAGGTTACTTCCAGGAAGACTAACCAGAATATTCCCTTAACCAGAATAGTCACCCCTTCCTGTCCTCTTCTGTGACATAGAAGATGCTAAGAAGCCTGACCCTTGGCCAATGCCTGGTTCACTCCGTGGGACCCCTAACATTGTCACTAAAGTTTGTGGGGCTCACTTGATTCTAGCAGTCACTTGAGGTATGTGGTGGCCAGACACCAAGAGCAGGCAGGTCCCAGGCTTCCTGGCCTCCAAGTGACCTGCTTCCATGGAGGAAGAAGAATTCTCGATGTTGGAAAGAGCAATCCTATTTCCCTGGAGACTTTCCTGTACAGAGGTTCTCAACTTATGGGTTTGACTCCTTTGGAGGTCAAACGGCCATTTCACAGGGGTCGCCTAAGACTATTGGAAAACTCTGATAGTTACGACTCTTAACAGTAGCAAAAATTACAGTTATGAAGTGGCAACAAAAATAATTTTATGTTTGAGGGTCACCACCACATGAGGAACTGTATTAAAGGGTCGTAGCATTAGGAAGGTTGCGATCCAGTGCCCTACATAATCAATACACTTGCTGAGGTGGGACAGTGCCGTTCATTCCAGGAAGACACGGCTTCCTTAGAGGATGTGCAGAGACAGGATTGAGGGACGGTGACATTAATAAGGTGAGGAAGGGTGGGCACCACAGCCAGTTAAGGCCCTGTTTCTAGTGAAGGGTTTTCACGGTGCAGACCACCCAGAGTGTGTCCCCAGGAATTGGGGTGCCGCTCCTCTTTCTGTGTCACTGCCTCCAGTCTGCGGTCCTTCCAATGGCCCTTCTCTGCAGTCCACAGGTGCTCAGGTCCAGGTGGCAGGTGACATGCTGCCCAACTCCACAGAGCGGGCAGTGACTATCTCAGGGACCCCGGACGCCATCATCCAGTGTGTGAAACAGATCTGTGTGGTCATGCTGGAGGTACAGTATGAGCACGGTGGGCCAACATGCCCACCGTCACCTGCCCGCCGCACTCAGGGCCTGGTGTGACGTGCTAACCTTGTCACTAAGGCTCCTGAGAAACTGGGTAGTTACTTAGGATATGTGGGGATCAGACATCAAGGACAAGCAAATTCCAGGCTAGGGCTTCCTGGCCTCCAACACGAGCCAGGCAGGCTAAAGGGACACTCTTGGACATGTCTCCTGATGGTAGCCTGTGGCCATCATCTTGTCTGGACGTGAGTGGCAGATCATGGTGGGAACAGGGGTGGGCACATCATGAAGACTCAGCCTTGCAGTGGTAACTGCTCTGACTAGAGGCAGGTGTGGTGAAGGATAAGAGGATATCTCCTGCCTGTCAGGCCATCCAGCACTTAGAGGTCTGCAGACTTCACGGGAACTACTACCCTGGATAGTACTGGGTAGGAGTCAGACAGACCCAGGGAAATGCAACGTGAAGAGAGAGAGATGTGGGGACGGGGTTGGGGGGGGGGGTAAGAGAAGAAAGAAGGAGCTACCAGACAGGAGCAGCCTCCTGAAGTTCCAGCCAAGGATGGAGCGAATTCATGGCACCTTCTACACTTTGTGCCCGTCCCTCAAGAAACTTCTGTGACCCTTCCCAGACATGGCCTTTCGTTGTTTGGGACACTGCTGAGCTCTGCCCTCCCACAGGCCAAGCTGAGGCCACTGCCACATCTCCATGGAACTGAGCAGCTGCTGTGTCACCCACTCTGAGACATTCCGGCCAAACCTCACAGTTTAATGTTCTTCTAAATGTTTGCATAGTTTGATTTTCCTAAAGCCTATCTCGTGAAGTTTAAGGTGTTTTACAAAACGTTATTCTCGTGCAGATTTCCCCACACACTGGTCAGGGTGGTGGGATGGTCCAATCCCAGGAGCCCAGAGGCCGAGGGTCATCACTAAAGACTACAGCTCCTGTACTGCCATCTATCCCCAAACAGCGAGGAGTGTGTCAGCTCAGTGACACACTTGAAGTGGCAAAGAGTGGTGGTGGCAGTTGTAAGGTGGACATCAGGGCCAGCAGCCCTCTTCCCGGGACAATATGTGTCGTTGTCAGAAGCTACAAGTAGGCTTCTGGGCTGATGGTTAGTAGAGCCAGGGCCTGGGCGCCGTGTGTCAGAACTTGCCGTCTCTAGATGGTATGAGAGAAACCGTGGCCATCCACATCATGGATGTGAACTGTGCAGGCTGACCTAACGGAGTCAGTCTGCTCTTATCTGCATGATGCAGTTTGCAAGAAGGGCATGGCCTCCCTCACCAGGAAGGAAGAGGAGACAGTGGAACGAGCCTCCCTTCTACATGAAGGGCAGCAAGGAAAAAGGCAAAAGAAGGCTCCAAGACCCTGCTTGTCAATCAAAGCCCTTTAAAGCTTGCTTAAGGGGTGTATCCTTTGTACTTCCACAGTAAGGAAAACTACTGCACCCAGGAGATGCACTTGAGTGAGACCTGCAAAGAAAGCAAGTGTTGCCATTATGGATCTCCTGCCCCACAACTCTGGTGCCTCATGCATCCGTGAGGAACAGCCTTCGGGCCTGACTTGCCCCGGGAAGGTTGATGGTGTAAGCCTAGAAGGTCACTTTTCTGTGGGTGGATAAAAATGAAACTGGGCCTTCTGAATGGGCACAAGGAATCCTCATGTTGGGAGGGAGGCAGCCTGGAACCCAGGTGACGGGGTCCTAGGATCTGGGGTACTTAGCCGGAACAATGTGTAGGTCTGGACACACCGGAGCTCTCTCGGCATGATCTTGTACCACAGACCTGGGGTCTGTCTGGAATGCCTCAGCAGGCAGGGTTTGCACAGAGGCTCTCTTAGAGGCAGGGCCCCAGCAAGGGGGAATATGGGCATTCCCAGGGGCCAGCACAGACAGAGTCCTTTGCCCATTACTGTCAGCTCCAGAGTAAGGGATGTTCCAAGGTCACACCCTCAGCGGCCTCTGGTAGGCAGAGATGGCCTGTGCTGTAGTTACTTATTGCTGTAACGGAACACCTGATAAAAGCAGCTTAAGGATAGGATGCTTAAGCATGGTTTATTTTGGCTTCTACTGTGGGGGTGGGGTCAGGAAAGGCATGGTGTCAGGGTCAGAGGGCACCCGGGCATGCTGAATCTGCAGACAGGAATCTGAGGTTAATGAACAGCTCACGTTCCACCTTTGTACTCAGTGCAGGACTCCAGCCCATAGCATGGTGTTCCCCGGGCATGCTCAGATGCTAACCTAACCTAGGCAGTCGCCACAGACATGCCCAGAGGCTTGTCTCCTGGGTTATTCTTTCAAGTTAAGAATATTAATCATCGGTCTGTCACTTAGCCAAGAGCTCCAGCCTCTTCTGTCTTGGTAGCATCAGCTAGTGATATTGCCTGGAGCTGGGGGAGGTTGAGCACCTCTGACCAACCCAGAGAGGATAAGGTGGGACTTGTTGGCACCCGAGAACAGCATTCATCCAAGAGGAGAAGCCTACATTCGGGACCCAAGCATAATGAAGGAAGATTACGTCCTTGTGGAATCTCATTCGGCCTCTGCAAGCTGCCCAAGTTTTCCCTGGTGAAACAGAATGATTCTAAGCCATGTTAACAGCCTCTGCTATAGGCTAAGCAGAACGTGGGTTGTCAGATGTTGAGTCGTGCTCAACGTTGGCTTTTCCCAGGAACTCGTATCAAAGGATGCCAGCTGCTCCCCTGTGCAGTCACTGCCATATCTGCCATTGGATCTCCACACCAGGATCTCCTATACCAGGCTTACAGCAGTGGCGTGCTACCAGGGGGCCAGCTACCTTGGTACTCCTGTGGAACCCCACTCCTGCCTGCTCCTGCCTGGCTGGCCAAGACCGGGTCTGTTAAAGATAGGTACCAAACAGTGCAAGCTTAGAAGAAGGCTGGCCACCCCAATGAAGAAGGCAGTGAAGATGTAGAATTTAGCCTGCCTCAGTGTGCTGAGGACAGACTCATCTCCTTTTGATGGCCCTGGATGGCCCCTCCCCTCGCTGTTGGAGCCTTTGCTGGCCACGTCTGGAGGGATGGGAGGGTGGGGTCCTACAGAGGGGTGGGTGTGGGAAGGCAGCCCAAGGCCAACAGCAAAGCTGTTCTAACCTCTCTCTCCCTCTCCTGTCCCTTTTCCTAGTCCCCACCGAAAGGTGCCACCATTCCCTACCGCCCAAAGCCCGCCTCCACCCCTGTCATTTTTGCAGGTGGTCAGGTAAGAGCCGACCCGCTCGCGGCCTCCACTGCCAACCTCAGCCTTTTACTGCAGCATCCGCCGCTGCCCGTTAGTGCACTCAGGTTTTCTCGCCTTCTCACGTGCACGTCTCCCACCCTGCGATGGACACAGAGCTCTCTGGCTCACACCAGGCAGTGGGGGGTCAGGGTGGGGGAGGCAGGACTGTAGCTCACAGCTATGTCCCTTGGACACATTTTCCAGTGAGATCCCTGTAGGAGACAGGAGAGACCTACAGACGGTGCAAATGTAGGCACTGCCTTAACCACACATGCCAGACCTCCTCTGTGGATGTTGCTGGGCAGCTCAGATTGGCAGAAACATTCTAGGTGCCTCTGACTGGGGTTTGGATCCCCTGAGTTATGGGAACCAGGGTCCCGTTTCTCCCTGAAGCACGTCTCAGACCTTACCATAATCCTCGGGGAGCAGCAGGCACATCTCTTTGAAGAGATGCATGGCCTGAAGGCTAGCCCACGTTTCGCTGTGGCTGGGATCCATCCCTGCTACCCCTTGCCCGCCTGAGTAGACATCCTCACAGACAGAAAGTTCACAGTTGTAAACCCCATCCTTGAGGGTTCAGTGGCCAGCATCTGTCTCCTGGAGAAGAGCTTGTGTCTGTGACCAGTGCTGGCCAGGAAGTGGGTAGATTAGAGGAGACCCCTATCTGGTCTCCTCACATGCTCACTGAAATTGAGATGCCCACCTTAGGTCCATGAGACCTCACCCACACAGATGACCTGAACACAGCCAGCCAGGGGTCTGCCCAGAAGAGCTCTGTGTCCTGTCGGCCGCGATGTGTGTCTTTGTTCAAGGGAGAGTTAAGTCAGAGACCCCCCATAGGTGACCTAGTTGACAGAGTGGACATGGGGTTTTTACTGTATTATTAAAAAAAAAAAAAAACAAAGGCATAGAAAACTCCTCTCTTAGTCTTTTCTTCACAGTATACAGAGAACAGCAGTAGTCTGGACAGCATGTGTGGGTCAGACCACTTACCCCCATCTCCTTCCCTACTCTAATACATGCATGTATGTGTGCATGTGCATACACATACAACATGCTCTCCTGGCTCAGGTCTGCCCATTTGCTGGCAGAGAGTCCCATAGCCTGATACAGACCGAGCGTGTGACACATCCCATGGTATAGCAGGTCTTGCCCACCTCACGGCCTGAGTGAGACTCAGGGCTGTGCTCTGGATCACACTGATGTCAGAGATAGGGCCACACTGGCGAGCCCATCAAAGTTCTCTATTGTTCTCTCCAGATTCATGGCTAGCTGACTGGTCAGGAACCAGTGTGAACGGTATCTCTCTCTGTCCCACAATAGCCTACATGGATAGAATTCATGATAAAATAAAATCCACGATAGGACTTTATTTAGAAGGCCTCTATGCAAATGAATGTGCACCCTGTCATACTACATGACACGGAATCACAGCCCCAGTTCCAAGGGCAGAGCCACTGTGGAGAAGTATCATGGCCAGTGTCCCCTGGTCCCATCTACCTATATAATGGTCAGTAGTACCCCAACTCCAGTCACAGCAGTGACAGTCACTGTGCTATTATGTTTATCCCCTGACAGTCTTAGCCTTTTAAGAGACCATCACCATTCCCTTGGGACAGTGTGGTCTGGCCTTGATTGCCTCGGCTATATATAGGGGACAGACTCATAGGAGAGTCATCCTGCAGGGAAGCTTGTAGGTAAGCCAAAATACAAATGCAGAAGGAAAGATGTAACTTAGCTCTGGGTAGGTCCCCTCCAGGATTCCACTCCCATGTGTCCAAGACATGGGGTAGACCCCAGAAGAGGCTGTCTGGGTATCCGACACTGTAGGAGGAGTAGATGAAGAGGCCTAGAATCTTCAGTAACCGACTCTGCAGCCGTTGTTACGTGCCTGGCCAAGCTTACAACTCCCCCAGGCAGAAGTGACTGAGAAATGAGACAACCCTGGGAAGGGAGTGAGAGATAAATTAGACACCAGCCCAGGCTGCACTCTGCAGCTCTGCTCTGCCACACAGGGCTGGGAGGAGCAGCAGGCCTCACAGTTCCCAATGGTCCAGCCAGGAATGATAACATGTGTTCCTTCCTCAGGTGATGCTCCCTGGGGTAAGACTTGGAGATCATTCCTGACAGCAGTTTTCCAAAAGCCAAGCCTACATCCCACCCCCACTCTCCCACAGAGCAGTTAACCTGTATTTTTTTTCTCCGTGGAACTTCCGTATCTGCTAGGATTATTTTTCTTCATCTGCTAGCACAGTAAGGTCATCTCACGACAGGCTTGCCGGCCTAGAGCCAGGTCCCTGTTAGGTGTTCACTTGGCCATGAGCTCCTGCATTGGGTTATGATTAGAGACTCTTAGCACATTGAAGGAAAAAAAATGTGTGGGAGGTTCTGGGTCCATAGCAGTGACCCATGGTCAGTCTCCTGAGGGAACTCTTTCAGATGTCCAGAGACCTCAGGGGTGGACCACAGGTGGTGGGAGTATGTCCTTACTCCTGTGCCTCCACCAGCATGGTGTGGCACTGCCCTGAAGCCAGACAGTTGTCATGGTCTCGCTCTCCCTTGATTGTGTCGTTTGTCTGTTGTCTTGAGTTGCCAAAGGGCTTCATAGCTGAAGGGACTGTTGAGGGCTCTGTCCCTGGGTTTCAGAGTGGGGCTGGGTAGGAGAAGCCTGCAGGGTATATAGATTTGAAGCAAGGGCAATGGTGATGCTGAAGGAGCCTTGGGGGCACCACACTGGCCTTCAGAGAGGAGCCCTGCCCCCTGAGAGATTCCATATAAGATTTGGTAAGACAAACAAACAAGGTCAGCCCTGTGACCAGTTTATACCCAATTGTTCCTACAGCTTTGGCAAAAACTTGTACTGGTCGCTTGTAAAACCTCTCTTTTCATTTGAATGCCTTGGGGGCTAAATCATAAGCAGTGGTCCTTTACTGAGGGGTTTAAGTGGCTCATCCGTACATAGGTTTCCAAGTTTAAGAATGTTTGGAGAGATCAGGGTTAGAAACAGCAGTTGGCCACAGCTCAGGGCAAGGGCAGTTTTCCAGGACTCACCAATTGTAATCGAGACCCCTCTACCCCCACCCCAAACAGGGCCAGGTGGGTGGAGACACGCACTGATGGAGAATACTGTCCCCAGAAGGTTCTTAGCATCATAGGGCATACTAGGCTGGGTCACTAGTGGCTAACAAGCTGAGGTCCCGCCACATCGCAAGCTGACTGACTGTCTCTTTCTCTCTCTGCTCCAGGCCTACACAATCCAGGGACAGTACGCCATCCCCCACCCAGATGTGAGTTTTCACTCTGCCCCTCCTCTCTCCCTCTCTTCATTATTGTGTACCTTCCTGCACGCTGCTGTTAATTGCTACTAATATTAATATTACACAATAATATTAATCAGTTTTCTCCGTGTCTCCTACGTCTACTGTATCCATCTGACCTTGGATAACGTTTTAACCTCTTAGCACTAATTCTTGCTTGTGTTGAGGACTTGGCCTGATGTCAAACTGCTGCTGTCCTGGGCTTCCCTCCCCCACACAGGCCTAGCCTTTTATCTGTGACCACAAACTGTCCTACCCATCCCCATAGTATGCTGGCCTGACAGAGTGTGGCTCGCCACCTGTGGCCAGTGTGGGCAAGACACTTTCTGTGCACTTAAGTCAGGAAACATTATCAGAACTATCCCCTTAAGGTGTCCTGAAAAGGGCATTCGGTGTACCTGGGAATGCCAAACCTGAAGAGCCCAAACCAAAGCATGGATTCTACCCATGTAGAATTCTACAAAGGCCTAATTGTGAAAGCCAAAAGAGGGGTGGGCCAAAAGAGGGGTGGGGGTGGGGGTGGGGGAGGCTTCCAACTCCTGTAGTTAGTAAGATGCTGAACATAGATGCGGACACTCCTGGGCCCAGCCCTAAGCCTGTCTAAGCCTTGTACTTCGGCCTAGGTCTGTTCAGCCATCTCCCGGTGGTGTGACGGTATGAATATATGGTCTGTATTGGAGAACTAAAAACCTCCTGAGGGAGCCTGTGGGGTTCAGGGGGAGAGTCTCAGTTTGCCTCTTGGCTCATCTCCGGTGGAGAGCTGAGTACCAAAGGAAGAGGAGACACTTGGAGTAATGGTGACACTGAGCCTATAGTGACCAAGAGACCATGGGCAGCCGCCATGAGCACGGTTCATTCTTTAGGGGCTTTGGAGATACTAGTGGATAGGGCTGTTCTAGGAGACCAGGAAGGATGCGAGAGAGGGCTGAAAGAACCATGAGGGGAAAGGGCTCCAGCCTCATTTGTTGGGAATTGAACCCAGGACTTCAAGCATGCTGGTCAGATATTCTACTGCATTACGGTATTTCCAGCCTGTGCTTCTCTCCCTGGGTTCAGCGGCTGTCCCTAGAACAGTCCCCTGTGTACACTGCTCAGTGCCCCGAGACGCGCCGGCAGTGTCAGGGGAAAGCAGGCGAGCTGCTGGTCTTCTGCAGACGTTGTCTTTTGAGTGGGGCAGGAAATAGATGCATAGCAGGGTAAGATTTGCAGGCAGGGCCCAGGGGGGCCTTCAGAATTAACCAACACTAAATAGGTATGGAAAATATAGATTCACTGTTGTTGCTTGGAAATTCCGGTAGCGAAAAATACATGCTACCTTATTTTAACCCTCTTGATCAAACAACACACAAACAATAGAGAAACTTGGGTGGGAAGATCCCTGCCCAGGCATGGCCATACCCACAAGGCCATGTTTGATGGTACCTGGGAATAGACTGTCTGGGACTGCTATGCCTGAATTCATAGCATCTCACCCCCTCCCAGCATACCACAGCAGACACATCTGCCCTTGGCTACTTAGATGCTGAGGCTGTGGGCCACCCTGACCAGAATATACCACAGTGGCTCTACTCATTCTGTCCCCAGCTGCCATGGCAAAGAAAGCAGTGCCTTTGGACTCATGACAGGCAAGGGCAGCCATTGTGGGTAGGTGATAGAACTGAGTGAAGGGGGCCAGGAAGGGCCAGGAAATAACTTCCAGGATGGCCCAGTCTTCTTGTGGTGCTGGGGCAGGCATTTCCACCCATGTAGGAATACACACGTGCTGATGCAGACTTGGAAACCAGACTGTTGAGATTCAGTGGCGCTACAGAATTCAAAATGCAGCATCTAATAACCATGTAGAAGGCTGTTGGAACTAGATTAAAGCGTATCAGTATTAAGCCACCAAAGCCAGATGTTCAAGGACTAACTGGAGGGGTGGCCTGTGGGTTTTCTGTAGCTCTCAGTGTCCCTTGGGCAATGTAGATACCAGAGTTAATGGAAGTAACTCCAATTTCAGGTCCTCTTGATTTACAGACCAGCGAGGCATGCGTGAGAGAGAGAGAGAGAGAGAGAGAGAGAGAGAAAATATGATTGGTTTTTCTGGCTGATTTCTGGGTCAGTGTGGTATTGTCTTCTTTCTCATATAGTTCTCTGGATGGCTTACTGGGTAGTTTATAAATGATTTCAGCTTAAACTAACAAGCATATGTTGCTATTACCGCCTATGTCCTGTGAGGTTTGACATGTGCTGTGGTTTATATGTATATATCCTTTTGACAGTCATATTCAAACTCAGTCACAAAGGTGTTAGTCTTTGGAGGCAAGGTCTCCATGAACTAGTTGAATCTTTGAGGTTCTTTCTCATGAGCGGATTATTGCACTCATAAAGCATCTGGGGAGCTGACCTCCCTCTTCCTGTCTCTTCCACCATGTGAGGACATAGCATTTCGGGTGCCATTTTGAAAAATGAGCCGGGCTCTTACCAGACACAGAGCTTTCTGGAACCTTGATTATAGACACCCAGCTTCTGTGCTTGGAGGCAGCAAATTCATGCAGTTGGCAAATTGCCCATTCTAAGCATCTTTTGCTAGAATAGCAAGAATGAACTAGCACCTCAGCCATTTGTCATGAGATGGCTCTTCCTATGGCAGTCATTCTGTTTTCTGTGAGCAAAACATGGAACTTCTGAAAGGGCCTTTCTTTCACAAACAAAATTGAAGACTTCAGACAATCCACATCATAGAGGAATGAAATGACAGGTCTAATGAGGGCCAAGGTGACCTTTATCTGAACTGAGGACATGGGGGAGATTTTTTTTTTGAAGCTTAAATTTCTTAGAATGCAAATATAGCTATTAGAAAATATTAATTGAATATGAACTTCACCTCAGGGCAGTGGTAGCCATTGTTTAGCTACTTAATTGCTTACCTGAATATTCAGGCCCACGAGTCAGACATGAGAACTATCAGGAGTTTTATCCCTACGATCTGAATATTCCCTATCTGGATAAGAACATGCACCTTTTCCAGGCCCCGTTTTAAACAATGCTTTAAATGACTCTCGTCTAGAAATCCTGCATCTGCTGACCCTCGGTCTCCGGTAGTGCCTGCATGCAATGTGTGAGACATTTACTCAGGATTCTAGAGCTTTCTGAGATCTCAAGGCTCCGAGACACACTCCTGAGCTGCAGAAACTATGAGGGGCCATGCCTACATTGTACAGTCTGCTACATTCTCTGCACTCAGAAGCCTTGCTTTTTTAAATGTATCTTTACCCTTTTCAACTGGTTCTCTCAGATGGCCACTCAGCAGCGTTAGGTGTCTGCATGCCTTCATGTCCATTTCTCTAGAGTGACCACTCAGGAGCTCTGGAAAGTGTCCATCAGAGACCCTTTGCATCCAGTTCTCTGCTCTGAAGCCTTCCTCGGAAAGTGTCTCGGCGCCTTTGCATCCCATAAGCATCAGTCAGGCTTAGTGTCAGAAATAAATAAGAAAGCACAACAGCACCGTGTCCTGGGACACAGGAGAGATAAAGAGGCACATAGAGAGAGCCTGGGCATACAGCTGAGCAATGGGGTGGATCGCTAGGTCCCTCGTATCTTATGTCTCTGTCACTTTTCTTACACCAGTGAAATTGAACCAAGACACAATTGTTTTCCTCTGGAGGACATCACAGATGGTCCCAGTTTACATTGAGCCAGGTTCCAATGAAGACATAATAAGTTGAAAAAAATCCTAAGGTGAAAACTATAGGACTACCCCTAACATACCTAGCATCCCAGGTGAGCACTGCTGCACCAAATGTCAGTGGTTTGCACTAAGGACTGAAGCACTGTTACTACCCAGCGTAAGAGACTATAATCATCTCTTATTAGTCCATAAAAGGGTCAAAATTCCCAGCACAGTTCGTATTGCTGCATGAGATCATCCTAAGTCAGGACTGTCTTTAGTTAACTTCAAAGCCACCCTCGGGTAGGAATCTCTTACTTCAGCCTCAGCTTCCAAGTCACCCCCTTAGCATCCCTGTAATTTAAAGGAGGCCTGAAAGCAAGGAAACGTGAGACGGCAGCTTGATGATATTGACTGAGACTATGTCTCCGTTCTCTCAGCCTGACTCTACCCTCTTCCCGGGCCCTATGCTCTCACTCTGCCTGTATCCTAACCTGCACCTTGCACTAGCCTGCGACCACTCACATCCCAGAGGAGGATACTCTTAGGTCCCCTTGACAAGGATCCCTGAGAGTCAGAGGGAGAAGTGGCATTCCAGAGTGTCCGCAGCAACCAGTAAGGACCCTGGGGATATAGAACTTCTGGACCTGGTAAGATGTTTGTTCTTTAGTTAGTACATCTTGAAAACTGTAGAGGTGTGAGAAGGTGCATAGTCTGGATTCCACATTGGCAATGCCCTCTATCCTGGCATTTGAGGTGATAAACCTTCTGAGTTAGAATGCTGTCGTGGTAAACAGAGGTGATGCCAGGTACTGCAGAGTGTTGTGTGGCTCCCTAGGGTGCCTCCCATCCTATTTGTTCAATATCTGCCTCTGGAACCCTGTGGGAATGGGTAAGGATACCCTTCCCTCTGATAGTGAGGAAGGAAAGAGCTAGCAGCACCCCCTTGCCCCTGGCCATCAGCTGTCACCACACCTTCTGACTCTGTTCTCATCCCTGATCCAGACTGCTCCATGGGTCTTTTTTGATTCTGCTAATAGTCAGAGCAACTACAATGTGCCTCTCAAAGCCAAGGGCCTACATAGCCTTCCATTGTCTGAAGCCCAGCCTTTTCTTCCTCTCCCTCATTTCCTTTGTGGGCCCCTCACTGCTGAGCCAACCAGTGGTTGAGGCTCGCCCTCAACCTCAGAAGCCCCTGGCATGACTTACTTCCATTAAAAAGCCTGCAAAGTACCATTAAGGAGGGTAGATCCAACCATGTGCAGTCATGATAGCCCAGGAGACACCAGGATGGAGAAGGATGCCAAATGGAATGCCCTGGGAAGTCTCTGAAATTAGTAAGAGAAATTAATCATCACAGTTAGCTATCCCAACAAGTTCCAGAAAGATAAGCAAAAATAACTCCATAGTAGACATACCAAGATAAAACTACGCAGTAACCTCGAGGGCCAAGTCAGACTACAGAGAATAAGATCCTGACAGGATCAGAGATACAGCTGACATCTCATTAGAACCTGACAATCAACGATGGTGGCATAGTAACAGAAATGATAATGTCCTAAAAGTCTGACTTGGGAGGGGCCTCAAAAGAAGGACTTCAGTAATAGCCATTTGTAGAAAAGCAGCCAGACCCAACAGAACCATAGCCAACAGCCTCCTGCCTGGCATTCAGGAAAAGAAAAGTTATCTCAGGAGGAAGGCTGGAAGGCAAGCAAAGAAAATAGGAGGCATTTGAGAAACACAAATGTAGCCGTGAATTAGTTAATCTGCTTTGGCTCCCAGTGGGTCGCTTGAATACTGCACCCACCCAAGAGCTCTGGCTTCATGAGTGAAACACACACACACACACACACACACACACACACACACACTCACTCACACACACACACACACACACACATATTAATTTTGATATGCCTTGACTAGTTTGGTGGCTGGACACTTCTAAACCTCCCTGCAACTAGCACACACTTCCCTCTGGTATCCTTGAATTAATATTTGCTAAATCTATATTTCATCTCTGCTACCCCAGACCCAATTAGGGGAATGGCCCCTAGGGCCATTTTCCTGGAATCTGACATGGTGGGCCTTTTATGTTCTCCTTGCTCCTCCACCATGGATTTCTTCACCCTCTTCCTCTCTCCCTCGGTCCCTTGCCTGCACAATCTAAAAGTCCCATTTCTGTCTCCCTGCCCAGCCATTGGCTCTACAGCAATTCTTTATTACCAATCAAAGCCAGCGGGGGGGGGGGGGGGGGGGGGGGGGGGGGGGGCAGGAACCCTCAGGTCTAAAAGAGTGACTTCAGAGAGCCAAATTAAGACAAAGCATTAGAACCAATTCCCAACACACAAATCTACAAAATTAGTATTCTTCCCGCTTTATAATTGGTAGGATTAGCATAACAGAATCAACTGTATAGAAATATAATTGTATACTCAGGATGTGGCGTGGTGGTAGAGTGCTTGCTTAGCACCGTACACGGCCCGGGTTCAATCCCCGGTACCAGGCGTTGAGGGAGAAAAGCAGATATAAGATTATATATGTAAGATGTAAGGGGAATTACACATTAGGTGGGTCACTGTGCCATCCACTAGAGGGTAAAGCTAGGGGATTTAAAACCTAATGCCCATGTGGAGTTAAAATTTTAAAGTGACCACCAACAGGGAGTATATTACATAACACTGGTGGTAGAAAAGAAAATGAAGGAGAGGAAATATTTCAACAATTAAAAAGTAAGAAAGAAATTCCTAGAAAGCAGGACAATTAAAAAGTAACAAGTAAGACGGCAGAAAATAAAAGAGCTAAAATTTCCAGTGTATGAAAACCATAGGCTGTCAGACACACACACACACACACACACACACACACACACACACACACACACACACATTCTGAAGCTAACCAGATAAGCAAACTTTAAAACTGGGGAAGTTTCATTTATTTTCTTTCAAGAGACCATGCCTGAAACACGAGAACCCTCAGTTGAAGAGCAGAGTGCGAGATGCTAGGAAAATACCAACCAAGAGAAACCTGGAGCATCTGACAAACACCTCTGAGGAGTCTCGGAGTCTCGGCATATTTCCCTGGCAGTGACAGGTCATGTGTGTGGGCCTGATAAGATTGCCATGCCGAAAGCCTCGCCTGGCACAACTGCAGAATTCCTGGGAACGTTTGCAAAGTTTGACCACATACCTGACTGTGAAGCAGACTTCTGAATTTGGAATTATGGGCCATACTCCTCTCACAGAGGACCGAGTGTGAAATTAATGAGGAAGGGCAGCTTTGAAAAACCTGCCTTTAAGACTCAGAAGCAGGCAGGTGCCTGTGACTTCAAGGCCAGGCTGGTCCACACAGTTCCACGCCAGCTATGGCTACAAAGTGAGGCTCGTCTAAAACAAACAAAATAAAACCTGTCTTTGTTGCCCAGAACTCAAGAGGCAGAGACAGGCAGATGCCTGAGTTTGTGGCCAGCCTGGACTATAGAGGGAATTCTGGAACAGCCAGGGCTAGACCAAGAAACCCTGTCTCAAAAACCAAGCCAAACCAAACCAAATATCTGCCTTTTTTTTTTTTGGCAAGTTCCAACCAAAAGATGACACCGAGTACAGAGACATCCCATTCCTGGATAGAAACACGGAGCATTGCAAAGGTTCCAGGCCTTTCCACATGAGTGCACTAGTGCAGTGAAAATCCAGACCCCAAAGGGCCTTCTGGGGAAATTGTGTTGTTTTCAATGTTATATGGATGATCGTGGGCCTAAAATCTACAAGGTATCATCAAGGACAATGACAAAGGATTTGCCCTTGTAAAGACCAAGATTTACCCGAGGCTCACAATAATGGACACAGTGTAATCTTGGCCCAAGAGAAGCTGAGAGTCTGACTAGACTGTTACTCTATAGACAGTCCAGAGTCTAAAGCTACTAGGGTAATACAGCCTGTCATGACCAGCATTCCCTATATGCCCAAAAGAGGAGGGGCATCTATGAACGGTGCCCAACAGTGAGACATGGCGGTTCTTCAAGACAGCAAACATCCTCGTGTATCAAGAACTCCACAAGAGGAAAAAAGTGCCCAGTGTGTTGAGAAAGAAAACTATATAGGATAGGGTCTGTCTGCCCTCTGGTCTGGGGAGGGTTTTATAAGAGAAATACAGGCACAGACCAGAGTTCAGAGAGTCACTACAGCGTCAGCTTCTCTGAAGAGCATCATTAGAAAGGTCTGTGCAGTGGCGAATCAGCAGCAACTGACCCTGTTTGAAAACTGGGCAAGAGACCCTACAAGTATTTCCCCCAGATGCAATGATGTACAGATTAGCAGGTGCATTGGCCCCTGTGTGATGGGTTCCCTGCTTTCATTTCCTCGTGATTCACTGAGCTGCAAACGTACAAGCCCTTGTCTAATTTTCTCATTCTCAAACATCCTCAAGTGGAAAGGGTCACAGGAGTTGGTACAGTGTGACAACTTGTCTTTCCTCTCTTGCTCCTTCCTCTGTATCCCTCTCCTCACAGCTTTGGAGGAAAGGGTTTATTCACTTACATTTCCAGTTCATAATCCATCCTTGAGGAAATCAGGGCAGGGACTGAAGTAGAAAGCATGGCAGAATGCTGCTTTCTCCTGTAGCCCAGTCCCATCTTTTAGAGGTGGTGCTGCCCAGTGGGCAGGGCCCTCCCACATCAGTCATCAGTCAGGACAGTCTCTTACAGATGTGGCCACAGGCCAGTCTAACCTGGACAGTTCCTCAACAGATTTCCCTTTCCAGGTGAGTTCAGGTTATGTCAAGTTCACAATTAAATCTAATTAGCACTAACTACTTCTTGTCAGCCTGACACACAAAAATATCACTGTTAAGCTATAAACTTTCCCTTCTTGTTTGTCTCCAAGATCTCTCGTCAATATCACAATATAGAATATAGTACAGCATTCAAGTTTCACAGTCTTTAAATTTTTCAATAATTTAAAAGTTCAACGTTTTTTTTTTTTTAAGTCAAATTTCTCTGTGGACTCCTATTTTAAAAAGTTACATTACTTCTTAATCCAAAAGGGAAGATCCGGGCTAAGAAAAACAATCAGATCAAAGCAAGCTCAAGATCAGCAGTGAAAAATCTAAACCCTGTAACTCAGTGTCTGGCATCTGGGACTCGGTAATGATTTTTTGGGTTCCTATGGGTTTGGGCAGCCTTACTTCTCCAGCTTTGCTATTCACTGGCTTGCTCCCCAAAACTAATCTTTACATGGCAGAACTATCAAAAACAAAAGTGGAAGACGTCTTAGCATTTAATCCTCTGGAATCCAGGCCAGACTCCAGATTGATGGCACGCAGCCTCACCGGGACCTGTTTGAGAAAGAAGGGTCAACACCTTTCCTGCAGGTGTGCGGCCTGCTGGGCCCCTGTCCCGTGATGTCCTTATCCTCTGCACCGCCGCCCTAGATTCTCAAAAGGGTAGTGTGGTTCAGAGCGTCTACCCACCCTGCTCTGTTACTCAAAAAGTGTGGCCAGACTTAGTCTCTTATTGTCTGATGTTCTTTACATTAAGAGTAAGGCTCAGAGAAAATGAACAAAGCAATCACATATTCAAACTCTGCTTTGACAAGCTCCATGGCTGGTGGGAGCTGAGGTGTAGCCTGGGACAGCAGCGAGCAGCAGCGAGCAGCTGCCTCTATAGAAAGCGTCCTGGGGGTCCTCTATACATCTCAGTCACCCTATATAAGACAAGGTGCTTGCAAGGCAGACTCTAGCTCTACCAGCCGCTCCCCGCCCTTTCCCCAACCCCAACCCCGCTATCCCCCAGACTGCCTTGTCTTAAATGGGGCCTGCAGGCCAGAAGGTGAGCAAAACCTGGCGTGAAGCTAGAACCAGAGCAAGGTTTGGTGATCTGCTAGGTTGAATCTGCTAGTCTCTCAGGGGCCCAGCTGGTCCTGTTCTGTGTCCCTCAGACCCTCCTCTCAGAGCTGCCTCCCTCCACCCCCTTCAGGGCCACTGGCCTCTCCCCTCCTCACTAGCCCGGGAAGCAAAAAGCACGACTCCTTCAGGCTCTTGCCTGCCGGCAGCCAGGCCCGTTAGTTCCACCCAGGCCAAGTCCTTGTGCCCTGCTGCACTGTCTGCCATGTGTCCGCATGGCCCCTCTGAACCTCTCTGTGCAAAGTTGTGTGACTGCCATTTTTAACTTGGTGTGACTTGTACTCTATGACAATAACCTTCTTAGCTCTCGTGTCCCTCCTACCCCCAGCAGTTGACCAAGCTCCACCAGTTGGCCATGCAGCAAACCCCCTTTCCTCCCCTCGGACAGACCAACCCCGCTTTCCCCGGTACGTACCCAGCTGCCCTTTTCTGACCTCTTCTCACCCGGGGACTCGCTTTCTCTCTCTTTCTCTCTCTCTCTCTCACTCTCTCTCTCTCTCTCTCTCTGAGCTCCCTGCGGTCCAGTGAATAGCTCAAGTGCTGCCAGAGCTCTGAATGCTGAATCTTGCAGTGTTAATGCAGTGGGCTGCACACAGCTGAGGCGGGTCGGTCTGCCTCCCGTGGAGGGCCACTTTACTGCCCCTCAGCTTCCGTGTTCTTGCCTTTTGAGGGTCTTACGTGCAGAGCAATGCTCTGTGCCACCCACAGTCCATCCCCAGGTGGCTTTTCCTAGTCAGGCTTGGAGCACATCATTTCATGCATCAAGCATTCTGACCGCAGAAATGACACCCCCAAGCCTGGCTGCTGCAGCCCTGCCTAGGATAGCACTGACAGAGCTAGCCTGCGCTCAGGCCAGTGGTGAAGCAGTCAGAAGGGCTGGCTACAGCCTGGCTGGGCATTTGCCTCAGATGCCCTTCACTGAAGCAGAGCCGCCCCTATGGCCGGTGGAAAGCACACTGGCCGTGCATGTCGGCTGTGCATGCACCAATCATATTTTGAGCTTTTGTAGTTGAAGGGACCTTGCTTCTCTCCTTGAGGGCAAAACATTAAACCTCTCTCTTCTTTGCTCTCCAGGAGAAAAGCTGCCTTTACACTCCTCCGAAGAAGCTCAAAATCTGATGGGCCAGTCGTCAGGTAAAACAGACCACAGTACCAGGGGAGCAGGTCAGGGGACATGTACAGAGGATGAGGGTACTCACACCTATGACAGCTGAGTGTCTAACTCCCAACTTGGCTGACAGTAGTTTTCAGGGCACAAGTTGTGGACCTGAATGGGGACCACCCAGGAGCCAGGTCTTCCATTGTTAGTGAATGCTGGGTCTGAGCAAGTACAGCTAGCAGCAGCTCTGTGAACAGTTGGATGGCGTAAGGCACTGTGCCCCTGCATGAGGAGGGCCTATCTCAAGTTGTCACTGATTCTCCAGCTGGGCAGTGTGTAGTGTAGCGACAACATGACTGTAGAAACCACAGGATGCTATGTGCTTTTTAAAGATGGGTTTCCCTGGATATAGGCACCAAGTCTTAGTAGACAGACCTGGGCTGGGTGTGTCTGCACCTTCTGGTTTTCATTTAAATGGCTGCTGCCCAGGACACAGCGGGGTGATGTGTGTGTAGTCTGTGATGCAGTGACTGAGGGAACAGCCTTGGGAAAAGTGATAGACTGGGGCCGAGTGTGTTTTCTGGGTCCTGTGAGGGAAATACCTTACACTTCAGACCTGCGGGCCACTGTGAGTACACATGGCCAACGATGTGGCCTCAAAAATGGTGTCATGCCATGTTTTTGTGTGACAACTTGATCGTGGCCCTAGAGACCTAGAGTACAACATGAGCAGGTGACATGGCAGGATGGCTGTGTGCAGAGACAACAGTTAGCTGCGTGGGGGAATGCAGCTGGCTTTGAAGCCTTGTCCTGAGGACATGGCTTAACTATCCACTTAACTTTGGTATCCCTGAAAATGGATTCTCGTTCTTTGTTCAGTCAAATGTAACACCCGACAGCTGTCCCCTGCTACCTCAGGAACTCCTGTCCAGCATGCCAATAGTACTTTCAAGTGACTTTTTACATGTCCCTGCATCTGCAATGTGTATAGATTCCCTAAATAGCCAAATAATTATATTAAAAGCTATTATTGAGAGGAGATAAGAGGTAGAAAACTCCAGAATTCAATCTGTAAACAGCAGAGATGGATGAGTTGGTTCATTCAACACTTCCACCTGGGCCTGACTGCTGGACACCCTCCTTGGGGGTCACCCTCTGGCAGGAGCCAATAACCACATGAGACAAGATTTCGAGGAGGTGGCCCATCCAGGGAGTCGGCAGGGAGGAGCAAGGCTGGAAGAGGAACTGGGAAGATGAAGGTCACAGTGAGAAGTAGGGGCTCCCTGAGATTGTCTTGGGGAAGATCCTGGGTTCCCTGGCTGTCTAAATGTGGTATTGAAGGGTCAGTGCAGAGGCAGGGCCAGCAAGTAGGAGTGCCAAGTGAAGGGACAACCTGGATTCTGGGGCACTCTGAAGCTGTGTGTGTGTAGAGCCGGCTGTCTGGAGAATATAGAGCCTGGAGTTAGGACCCAGCAGTCCTATGCAGAACCTTTGCTGAGTTTGAAGGCAAGGGGATCAGCTTCGGGACTTGCAGACCTGAGCTGTAATGGGCCTGAGGTGCTGAATTGGGCCTGCTGTGTACAGAGCATGCACTATCCCAGAGGTACAGCCATTGCACCTTCCACTGTGGCAGTCCCTGGAGTGTATTGTCACTATTTCTGAGGCAGGGAGCAGTAGCATGTGGCCTGTTAACTGGTGACATAGTTGAGACTTGTCATGAAAACCTGGGCTTATCCATGTGCTGTGGCCTCCGGACAGAATTGTGTCAGCAGCAGAATTAACAATGGGTGCTTGGCCACTTCTGGCTACCTGCACTGGAACCCACATGAGGTCTCAGGGTGGAACAGAGTGGGGCACAGCACCCACAAGTCTTCCTGAACAGAGGAGGACAGACATTCAGTGTCAATGTGACCAGTGTGACCTATGCCCCAGCTGCCTTGTAACCCCCCAGAGGTGTGGTGCCTGCCCTCTTTTAAGGTCAGGGGCCACCAGGCTATATATTTAAGGTATGGGTTTGGGGGGTTTTGTTTTCTTTTGAGAGAAGTTAGAACTCTGGAATTTGGGTTACCCTGAGTGGTACCAGGGCCTGGGCCCCTGAACTGTGCCCTCAGCTAGCCCAAGGAAGTATGGACCAGGTCTGGCTATGGCAATAAACTGCTTTCCCTCCAACTTAATCCTAATCGTGTTCCCTTGGTGTGCCCAGGTCTGGATGCCAGCCCACCGGCCAGCACCCATGAGCTCACCATTCCCAATGATGTGAGTATACCCCCTGCACCTCCCTGTCCACACACACACACACACACACACACATACACACACACACACACACACACACACACACACACACACACACACACA
>JANHMN010000019.1:577957-595730 GCA_030674055.1 Rhabdomys pumilio | reverse complement strand
CACACACACACACACACACACACACACACACACACACACACACACACCACTGTTCCAGTGATAGCCTCAAGCCTGGACCCACTGTTGAATCTCTTCTCTCCTTTCTTTCCCACCTTCTGCTGATGCCATTTCCATGAAAGGTGCAGACAAGAAGTGGGAGCATCAGGGTAAATCAGAGAGCAGCACCAGAGCTGGGCTGAGAATCTGGCAACAGTACCCTGGCTTAGGGACCTTGAGAGTAGGGTGGTCCAGGAAGGTTCTGGAATAATATGACCCACACTGGAGGTTTGAGATTCTCAGGCACAAGAAGTTGCTTGTATGTCACAGGGTGCATGGATCCCTTACTCCAGTGTCCCTCAATTTGTCACATCCTTGGGGACACCACATCTGTGGTCTCAAGAGCTTCTATTAGCACTCTTAGTCCTCTCAGGCTGAACAGGGGTCTTGGGAGGTGGTGGCAGTCTCTGAATCAGTGGCTCCAAATCAGGAGGACCAGGGAGGAGGAGCTCATGTCTTCAAGAGCGGCTGCCAGAATGGCAGAAGGGACAGTCTGTGTGTGGGCCATGCAGGAGTTACCTCCTTTTCGACTTATATTTGAGCTTTCTCTGCCCTAAAGCTAGTCAGACTCTGTCTCAGTTTTTGTCTGAGTCAGCCAATCTGTCTATCTGTCTGTCTCTGCCTGTCTGTCTGTCCTTGCCTGCCCGCCTGCCTCACCCCCTCTGTGTGTCTCACTGCCTGCCTGTGTCTACAGAGGGTTTATGGGTGTCCAGATACACTTGCCCATACAGGCATCTGTGGAAGCCAGACGTAGGCGCTGGGGTGTGTGTCTCAGTTGCTCCTCCATGTTATAGGACCTTGCTGAGCCTGGAGCTCTCTCTTTCAGCTAGTTGGCTGGCTAGAAAGCTCTAGAGATTCTCGTGTCTCCATCCCTGTCCCTGGGGATACAGACAGTGGCCATCAAGCCCGGGTTTTAATGTGGGGGCCAAGGATCCAAACAGTAAGCCCTTTACCTACTGAGCCACCTCTCCAGTCCCTAGAGCTGTGTGTGTGTGTGTGTGTGTGTGTGTGTGTGTGTGCTCTCGCGTGTGTGCACGCATGCGCTATCTATCTGTATGTTTCTATATGTTTCCATATGAAGGTCAGAGGTTAACCTTCAGGTATTATTCCGTGGGAGCCATCTACTTTGTTTTTTGAGACAGTCTCTCACCAGGACCCGGGGCTCGCCGATTAGGCTAGACTGGCTGGCCAACACTCCCTGGGGATCCACGTGACTTGTCTCCTGATATTACAAGCATGTGCCACCAAACCTGGGTGCTAGGGACCAAACTAAGGTCCTCATCTTGAGGGACAAGCACTTGACCTACTGATTTCTCTCTCCAGACTAGTAGCCTTGGACTTTGAAGACCAGCCCCTCCCCTCCATCTGAACCAACTTCAGGAAACCAAGAGTTTAAGAGTCTAAGGGGAACCCCAGGCTTGAGTGTAGATGGCAGACAGTCGGGCAGCAGATTAAACTGGCCAGAGAAGCCATGGGTGGTGCCTCTGGGCTTCAAGGAAACACTATCACCACCCTCACCCAACCCGTCTGGTTGCAGATGGCCTCTGAAGGGGTTCTGCCACCAGCCCCAGGCATCTGTCCTGTCACATGACAACCTCAGGTTCCCCAACTTTGTAGGAGCCTTCATAGGGGTCAGTCCCAGTGGCCTGGTAGCATTGTGTAGCCTTTAGTTCTGAGAACATTGGAGGTTGGACCAGCTTAGCAGGCTGTCTGGATGAGAGTGTCCTGTTACCTAGTAGTGGACAAGGTCTCTGCTTTGTGCCTTCCTCTTCCCGCCCCGTGTGTGATGGTTCCTCTGGCCCAGGGCTCACCAGTATGCACTCCATCAGATAGAGCTAGGACTTCTTAAAGGGCTGCTAACATGAATCCTACCTTACCAGCACTGGGACACAAGCTTTTGTTTAACCGGAAATGGATGTAAAGACACCCAGGGCTGGGCCCAGTGGGGGGCAGTAGACCTGTTTGCTCTGCTGCTGTGTGGTGGGTGAACAGTGACTGGCCTAGCCTGTCCTGTCATCCTGAAGTCTTTAGTCTAGAGAGTGGAGCCGACCCTTCACAGCTCACTCAGAGCTTGCCCTTTCACCCGGCACAGGAAGGCCATAGAATCTATGGCCTAGAGGGTTTCTGCTCACCCAGACCTTTATAGAAGAGACCAGGCTCCAGGCAAAGATGCAGTCTCCCAGAGCCAATGATCCAGACCTGCAGCCTACCACATTCTTGGACCAGGAAGGAACCAGAACACGATCGTTCTCACCCTTTCTAGTGACTGGTCTGGGTCTATCTCCTGCTCACAGTTGAATCAGTCTTCTTCCTCATCTGCAGACAGGCACTGGATGGTGTGTCTGTTCTCTCCGGGCCACATGGGCCTTCGAAGGAAGAGACCCCCTAGACCATTCCTAATGGCTAGTGCTATAGAGCTTGCCCTAGGGCATTCAGTTTGGGGCACTTAAGGCTGGATCTGCTCTGCTGTGAGCTCCTGCCTGTAAAGCTCAGGCCTTACCCTGGTCGCGAGTGGCACACTTGCCTGGAGCCTTTTGTTGGGAAAGAAAACTCATACATGCCACATGGCTCTGAGAGGTAGGGGACCAGTCAGGCTTGCCGCGGTGTCTGTGAGCTTGACAGGCATTGTTAGAGAACCCAGCCTGTTTCCGTGCATCCCTATAGCTTTATTGACATTTGCTATGTGAAGCCAGATAGGTGGGAATAGCATGAGCCTGGAGCTGCATGTCAGTGGGGTGGGTCCTAGTGAGGCCACGTCGGGGAGCGCATTGAGCTGCTACCAGCTGTAGGCCTAAGTCATCTCAGGGGCAGCATCAGGATTTTTGAGGTATGAGCCCAGGAAGGAAAGCCACTGAAGAATCACGCTTCAGGTATAAAGAAGAGAGTATGTATGAGTTGAGACAGAAAAGGGGGAGGGAGGGTCAGCTTCCTCCAGGGCCTGTGGGAGGGGAAATGACAGCAGGGAGGCAGGATCTGTGGTGGGAGGTTGGCATGTGCCATCCACATCCGAGATGATCATGGATCTGCCAGGAGGGGTTCAAGGAAGGAAAGAGGCATAGAAGGCCACACCCATGGTGCACCCTCCTGAATGATGGCATCTTCAGAGACATGTGGCCACACATTCTCCCTCAGCACAGGAACCACCCTGCCTCACCTAGCCTTGGTCACAGAAGAGCCCCAAAGCCTTACTGCCAGAAGGAAGGCAGGTTACTTACTCCATCATGGCAGGCAGGTCGGTTGAGCCACGGCTGTGTGCAGGTTAGGAAGTCCCTTCTCTGCCATAGGGTCAGGCACCCTTGGGACAACTGACATAGGCATGAGGAGCCATGGGCAGAGCCCAGCCAGAACTAGGAGTAGTGGGCGGGACTTGAGAAACAAAGACGGATGAAGCCCAGAGATATAAGACAAGATGCTGACCGGCTCCGGCCTCCGGAGAAGAGGTTCACTGTGTTCAAATAGCCTAATTGTCAGAGCTCAGTGAGAAATACAGATAACCAACAGAGCACAGGGGGATTAATGGGGAGCAGAGCGCAGAGCACATACCTTTCAGGACAAGAGCTAGTCTCTTGGTGCCTCTGCTGACCCAGGTGCCCCATTGCCCATCATACAGGTTTGGAAGCAGACTCTTCCTCAGGTCCAGCCCAGCCTTCTGCCTGGTGTCTCAGTGCATGAGAACAGCTTGTTTCTAGACCTCAGGCTGGTGCCCAGCCAGCCAGGTGCCACAGGACCACTGCCCAGGCTCTCAGTGTCTGCCTGGCCAGTGTTCCTTTCCATGCCTCAGATCACTCCGTGGGGATTCTGTTTCATCAGTGAGGGCAGTTCATCTGGCTCCTCTGCAGTCTTTTCTGGGGTCCAGGATGCCTCCATCATGGAACAGGTTAGACCTAAGAGGCACATACCCAACTGTAGCTGTTAGCAGAGGAAAGGTCTTGATGTCCAGGATGGAGGACAGTCTTGTCCCTGAGCTGCCTTAGAAAGGGCCCACACACCTGATGACTTCACTGGCCCTAGGTCTCTGCACCCTCTAAACAGAGCTCGCCATGCAAACACTTGGGTTTGTCCTCAACTTCATCTGACTTCCGCAAAAGCTAGGTCTCAGCAGTAGTGAACTCCAGATGCTTCCATCCTCCCTGTGAGGGTATGGCCAAATGGCCCTGACCCAGCCTAGGCCAGAGCTGCTGTGAGATTTTCCTTTCAGCCTGAATCATCTGTCTTTGGGTCACATCTGACCAGGTAGAGGAAGCCAGTATGAGAATGGCCATGTCCCTTCTTCTGTGGACTTGTCCCATAAGGATAGACACTAAGCAGAGGCTGTAAGACCATCAGCAGGTGGAGCTGGGGCCTGTCTCCCATTGTCCCTGGGACCAGGCTCAGGACTTGGCAATGCCTATCTTCTTCCAGAGCACTGAGTTCGTAGGCAGTGTTTCCAGCCTAGCCTGTCCCCTGAGGTGTCCCCACAGGGCTCCCGAAGATGCCTCGAAAGGGATGTGCCTGACTCTTCTCTAAGAGATGCCTCCGTCATTTCTTCTAGCTTATAGGCTGCATAATTGGACGCCAGGGCACCAAAATCAATGAAATCCGGCAGATGTCTGGAGCTCAGATCAAAATCGCCAATGCCACTGAGGGGTCATCAGAGCGCCAGATTACCATCACAGGGACCCCAGCCAACATCAGCCTTGCCCAGTATCTCATCAACGCTAGGTGAGCGAGTCCTAGGCGGCTGGGCCCTCACTAGCTATGGCTTGCAGCCAGCCCCACACCCCGGCATGTGGGGAGAGGTATGAGGGAGACCAACCTCCACAGGGTTGAGGGCCACTCCATTCACCAACAAGGAGCTAGGAAGCTAAGGGTGAGCGGCATGCCCATTTTCTATTTCCCTCTTCCCAGCCTGTACTATGCCCATCTTCTTCAGGCATGGGGTGTTGGCAGACTTGTAGTAAGTTGGGGGCCAGGGGGTAGGGATGTGGGGAAATGCCTAGCTCCTGCCTCGCCTGCCCCAAATCCAGTATAAGCAACTGTCCTGAAACAGCATTAATTCCTATCCATGTCACAACTCTGACAGTCCTGAAGCCCCCACTGAGGCCAGCTGGGTGCTCCTGGTCCTATGCTCTACTCTGGAAGGATCCAAACTCTCTCAGCAAGATTGAGTGACAGGCACAGGGACAGGTAAAGCTCTACAGAGCTGACCTGGTGGCTTTCTACCTGTTGTGTGGTGGGTCCTCCAGCTCATGGCCACTGAAAGGTGACCTGGAAGAGCTCATCCCCTGGAAATGGAGAGATGCTCCCCACCCCCCACTGTCTCACCCCCTATCTTATCGCAGAAGAAGTCTATGACGTGTCTCTCGTGCCTTTGTCTGTTCCAGGCTGACGTCTGAGGTCACCGGGATGGGTGCACTCTAACCTACCCAAGATCCTCCACTACACACATCGGATGGCTCCAGCCCGCAGCCTCACCAGCTGGCACACTGTACAGACTGCCTGTCCTTCCTTGCAGATATGACTAGAGCGTTTTCTTTACAAACAGATGATAGTGCGTGTCTGCCCACTCAGGCCCTGTGCGCTCCGTATTAGTGTAGCCTCCACACCTTGGCATGCCATGCAGCTTCTTTACTTTAATGCTCAACGTATTCCCAAATGTGATGTTTCAGAGATTTATCCCTCAGTATCCATGTGACTGTCTGTTTAAAAGTTGGTTTGATGCTTTAACAGCACTCCCTATGTCCTCCTGTCCCTTGTTCTCAGAGACCCTCCCCTCTCACCCACTCTACTGACTCATTCCCACCCTAGGTTGTACGCAGGGATCAGAGGTACTTTTCTTGCAACCTAGGAGTGTCTGGAAGAGGAGGGACTTGGGGAGGCATGTATCTAAGGAGCAGAGTGGAGTGCCAGAGGGTGGGGTGGGACCCTGGCTTCACTGGAATATCTCGGGGAGGGGGCACTTGTGGCCCCCAGGTGTCTTCCAAGATGGCTAAGAACAAGGACTTGCCAGAAAATTCGTCTGCACCCATCAGAGTTCAATAAATGTCGTGTTCCTCTCCCATGGCTCTGGCTTCTCTCTGTTCCCCTATCATCAGTGCCCGTACCAACCTGTGAGACACACCGGTACCCAACCTGAGAGGAAGAAGATCTGGGTTCTGTTCTTGTCCAGATCCTAGAGCACCAGGTCCTAACCTGTAAAGCTGCCCAGCATGGAGACTGCCTGTATCTGACAGGGCACCGTCCACATAGCCTTCCACCATCCAAGGGACCATTCTCCTTCTCTGCCGCCACTTGGCACTGAGATTCCGCTCCTCCTTTCTCTTCAGTGGTTAACTCAGAGGGCCAGGACAGAGGTGTAACTGCGCAGGGCACAACTTTGTTGTAGCCCCTGGCTCAGCTCCAAGGGCTCTGATGCCTACCCCCAGCCTCTGATCTTGGAGTTTCTGGCAAGAATGGCATGGCAGAGACCAGCTCAGGCTGGGAGAGCGGGTAGAGCTGTCCAGTGTATGCCATCTGTCCCGGATCCTGTCCTTACCTATGAGTATAGTGACCCTGCTACAGGATGCTAGGGTGTGCAGCATCCATCTTGGCAGGAAGAACTCCCTCCTGTTGTCCAGACAGACAAAGCAGATGCACTCCGTGCACATGGAGTCGGATGTTGTTGCCTAGATGCATCCCTTGCCCTCTGCTATGGACACTGCACAGGGTAGCAGCAAGCAGGAGCTTAGCCCCCATGGCCACTCCTCACACCCAGCAAAGTTAGAGCAAAAATTCAATCCCACGCCCGCTTGTACCCAGACACAGGTCTGAGGGATGACAAGAGCTCAGAGGACACAAAGCCTTTCCCTAGGCCAAGACTTTCTCTGAGCCCATCAACTGGGAGTACCATCAGAAGGAATAGCTTTTTTGTAAGTACGGTTTAAAAAAAAAAAACCAAACAGCATAGGAGCATTGAAAGTACAGGATCAAATGGGGGCCCAAGGGAGGCCCCAAAGGTGATGGAGCACTGGGCAAGTGAGGCGACAGATGGGCATGTACCCTTTGGTCAGATGAAGGAGCACATGCCTGGGGGCACATGTCGTGTAAGCCAGGCCATGGAGTAAGAGCTCCACTCAGCCCTAGGCTGAAACTGCTTGGCTTCTTGTTCATTATCTGGTGAAGGTGGCGCTGTCCTTCAGGGAGCATGTGGGTGCTGGCTCTCGCCATCGTCCCCACACCTCCAAGAACTCTAGGAGGTCTGGTACCTGCCAGGCTGTAGGTATGCTTGGTGAAATAGACTTGGGTCTTCTCTACAAACAGAAACCCAACCCTGTAAAGTAAGGTTCTGATGCTAAGGTCCTGTTCCCCAATTGGTTCTTGATTTGTCAGTAAAGAAAGCTGTGGGCCAATTGTTCGGCAGAAGGTAGAGGCGGGACTTCCAGGTCCCAGGAGGCAGGACAGAGGGATATGAGGAAGGAGAGGAGGTTTTCATCAAGCTTTGGAACGAGAAGAACGCAGCAGCCATGTGAGGTCTCAGGAGGGGCCTGGGGCCACTACTACAGGTGGGCAGTCATAGATGTTTGCCAGGGGTCAAATAAGATTAGCTACTAAGTTTAGAGCAAGCCGGGCAGTGGTGGCACACGCCTTTAATCCCAGCCCTTGGGAGGCAGAGGCAGGTGGATTTCTGAATTCGAGGCCAGCCTGATCTACAGAGTGAGTTCCAGGACAGCCAGGGCTACACAGAGAAACCCTGTCTTGAACCCCCCCCCCCAAAAAAAAGTTTAGAGCAGGTGGGAGAGACTGAGTTAAGAAATTGATAAGGGCATGCTTTTTCGGGGGGGTGGGGGGAGATAGTAGTGACTGACAATTGTGCCAAAAGGGTAAATTATAAAGGAAAAAATTGTGTGTGTATCTTTTATCCTCAGATTCAAGAAAAGCCAGGTAGAGGCTGGTAGTGTGGCAGCTTTCCTGGTGCAAAGGCAGTAGCATTAAAACTACACCCAGCACAATCCATGCCTCAAGGGCCAGGAGAGGCAAGGATGGGGGAGCATCAGAGGCAGGAGCATGAGCCTACATTCCTTCTGGTCGAGACATCCCAGCATCTGTGTCATGGATCACAGGGGAATGTGGTTCCGTAGAGTTTTTCTGGATCAAAACGTATATTAAAGGTGAGATGCAGCCATGGTAATGGGATCTCAGTGCCACCTGACAGTGTTTCTGCTATGGGACTTAGGGTAGTTGAGGAATGGCCCATGTCATCTGGACATCAGGCAACTCCCCAAGACTTGCAGTTTCGACTCTCCCCCTCAGGCTGGCCCCAGCACTAGAGATGTGCAAGCCAGGCAGCCTGCCAGGAGCCCTGAAGCCATCTTCTGCCAGCTCTTGACTGACCTAGCTTTACCTTGACCTGGAAGGACAAATAAGATGTCTTCCCGATAATGGGTTAGGGAGATACATGCTGCAGGCCCAATTCTTGGTGCCAGGTACACAGTTGACTTGGTCAAGAGCCGTGTCAAATAATCACCAAAGATCACCCGGTGGACGGGTTTTGCCAAGATCCAAGCTGATTATTGCTACCACTGCCATAAAGACAGGCAATCCACATCTTAGAATGACCCTAAAATGCACAATAATAAAATGCTATACACATAATAAAAGGCATCACCCAAAGCTATTTTGACAGGAACAAGTTTCAGAAGCAAAAGCATCAAAGACGTGATCTGTTGGGTTGCTTAAAAGCTGCGTTGCTATGGCAGAAACAAACAAATCTATCCCATCTCAGGAGTGAGTGCCATCTCTTTGTTAGTTCCCATGGGTGCCAATTCGGGCAAGCTTTTGTCAGCTCATCTATAGTTGCTTCTTTGTTTTCACCCTCTGTGTATAAACCTTTCTCTCTCCTCTGTACTGTCAAAAATCAATACACCCTGTGGATCTTTTTCAAAGCATCACCTTTGGGTCTTGCTATTAACGGTACTTATTGTGCACTTTACTAATTTTTGTCAGTATGTTTTCTCTAATTGGCACTTGGTTTGCCTCACTGGCCTTCCCTCCGTCGCTTGGCGTCTGAGACCCAGTCTTCCCCTGGCTTATTAATTAAGGCTGTCTGTCGAATTCTTGATACTACTTTTTGTCTGTGGCCCGTGAATTCAGACACGGCAGTGATTATTCAGTTTGGGTGTTCGTCATTTCCCTCAAGAGTCCCACTTACAAAAGGCCCGTCAGTAAAATGTTAACTGCTCACACACGAGCTTCCCTTACTGATCTGAGTGTGCTATGTCATGTATCTGTCATCTCCTAAACCTGATACTTTGGGACCGTCTCCTGTGGCCAGCTCTGCGATAGGGTTCTGGATCTCCCATCTGCTGGGACAGACATTCTGCACACTTGCTGAGAAAGTCAACCCCATTGGGTCACGTCTTGAGCACCCTTGGTTATTTTTGTCTGACTTGATCTCTGGGAACAGAATGATGGCCTGACCTTGGGGTAATTCCCACCGCCAGAGGTGTGAATGTCTCTGCTCAGCTGACTTTAGGGAGATAATCCTGGATTTCCCAAGAGAGCCTAGTTCAATCGTTAGGTTATTAAAGGGGACCAGGGAAACTGACTAAGAAGGTCACACCCAGCCGACGGTGGAAATAGAGGGTGAGTATGTCAGAGAGGATTTGGGCTGCTCTAAAGATAGGTAGAACAAACCAAGGGGAAAGTGGCCTCTGATGGTTATGAGTGAGGTAGAGGTTACATGAGGTTTGATCACTATGGCGGTGGTTCTCAACCCATGGATTGATACTCGGGGATAGGGGGATGCCAAATGACCCTTTCACAGGAGCCACATACCAGATACCCCGAATGTCAGATATTTACACTACGATTCGTAACATTAGCAAAAATTACAGTTATGACATAGCAAAGAAAATAATTTTATGTTGGGGGTCACCATAACATGAACTGTATTTATGGACTGCAGCATTAAGAAGGTTGAGTGTGGGGAGCGACAGAAGGCAGCTATTATCCTTGCAGCCATCTTGAGCCATATACTCTGATAAGAGACTTGATTACATTAGCCTAAACAGCTGAGCACACTCTGATAACATCTTGATTTAGATACCCAGGATCTTCCCTTGGGTGTGTGAGATTTAAAGGTGTGGTTTAGAGATAAGACCTAAGGGCATGACTTAAGGGCTTGACTTAGAGGCATGGCTTAGAAGTGAGACATATAAAAGGCGAGAGGCAGACAGAAGAGAGATCAGAGAACCAGACAACAGATTTCTTGAGAGAGTACAACTTGGAACTAGGAATTAGAGTACAACTCAGAGTTAGTTATTACGTAGTAGTTAGTAGACATTAGGCACTTGGAGGAAGAACTTGGAATTAGACAGTACAACTTGGAGTCACTAGGGACTAGGAACTAGGGACTTGGCGAGAAGAAGAGAGACTGAAGAATAAACAGGATTGAATCACACTCTGTCTGGTCTCCATTCCTTGCATCCGTCCTCACTCTCTCTTGCTGAACACCCACTCGCAGACTGGAGCAGCTTGGAGCAGTGCAGGCTAACAAGTTAGTCCCCAAGGCTTTTGGCAGTGCAGGTTCCAACACTGACAGAGCGGTCCTTGACATTTTTGGCCCCCAAGGTGGGGCAGCTTGGCTCACAACATTTTTGGCGCCCAATGTGGGGCAGCTCGGGCAGCAACAGTTGAGCACAGCTGCCCTAGGGCACAGAAGACACATGGGTTTTCAGTTTGTCTTGCCCAGATGCAAGAGGGACTTGAAGGCTTTAATGACAAACATCAGGAAATAAAGAGGGTCCCCTAGTCACAGGTGTGCCACATGCTGACGACTAGTATTGGTGGTCAACTCACTACAGCTTGAGCACAGGGTAGGGACTCATGCTTTCTGTCCTCTGTCCCCTATGGAATATTCAGACATCTCTGCCACATAGATTCTCAATTCTAAATTCTGTTCCAACCACATTAGATGCTGCTAGATAATTGTCCACTATCTTATTCCCCTCCAGTTTTATTTTCAACTTTTTGTGGCTTGGGTAGGATTTTTCTTCCAAGTGATCATTAGATCTTGGTTTTAAGGTCAAGATTCTCTGTATTTTCACTGAAAGTTTAATATATTTGCTATAATATTAGAACTTAAGCTATTTTGTCACATATTTCCCATGTCACATTCCCTCTATTTCAGTTTTCACTGAAATTATAGAAGTCTAATGCCAGCTACACATAAAATACATTGTTTTAAATGTAATACTTATACCTAGTGATTTCATATATATAATATATCATACAACTATTTGTAAAAATGTATGCAGTTGATTGAACTCTCTAGTACTCCCCTCTCTTTGGAACAGTGTATTATCTACAATTTTAATTTGAGTTGTTAGAAATATGCCTTTTCCTTTTTATCTAGAACTTTAAAATCCAATTGCCCAATTCTCTGAGGGTGTTTTCTCTCCCGGTTTCCTGTGGTCTCCTCTCTATGACCAGACCTTTCCATGAGCTAATTCCTCCTTGCTTTTGTCCCATCCGTGACTCTTCAGCTTTTACTGATTTCATGACCATACATTACAGCTGTTTTTCTTGGTGGTTCTATATCGCTTCATACTTGAATACAATACAGCATATAATATAGAAAACCCTAGGTTTCTTGGGATCTTTTTTCCTTCCTACCACTGAGGCCTCTGGACCCAGAAGCAAGGTCCCCTAGCAGGTCATCCATCCCAGCACCATGGGAGCTATAGAGCAGGGCTGCTTCCAGCCTTCTGCAGAGTACTGTTAAGAGGAACATGGACCAAACTCATCCCTGTGCTCTTAGAATTTCACTTGGAGTGCTGCCTGTGATGAGAAGCAAGTTTAAGGCCACTTGGTCCCAGGCTCTAGAAGGCAGCTGAGCTAGGAAATGGCTAACCTCCACCAGCCTCTTTCCTGTACCTGGCCCAGGCAGGACGCAAAGACCTATGGGAGACTGGAAATATAGCTGCGTGGTACAGTGCTTTCCTAGCATGTAGCATGCTCTAGGTTTGAGTCCTAGTACAAAAATCCACAACAAAAACCATATTGGAGAAGGCGGTGTCGCCCGAGGCTGCTGTCTCTAGGAGCATGAGTTCCTAGATCCATAGTGGCACACCTGTGATGTGGCCTGTCACCTGTGTGCTCTTCCTGATCCTCGCTGTCTGCCTAGCTGCTGTGATGGCATTAGCTTATGAACTGTATGCAGTCTTAGCTATTAGAGCTAATAGACCGTATACAGGAGGGAAAGGTAGGCTTCCTCATAGTAAATAGTAAATAGTTTATCCTGAAGCATAATAAGAATTAAGATCATTAAAGAGGTAGAATGGAGGAAACAGGGCTGCATCCCAGGCACTGGCAACAGAATTAACTTCCTAGGCTCTCAAGAATACAACCACATGACAGTTGGACTCATGTGGACTCAACTTGTAAGTTACTCTATAACACTCCATGGGAAGGTATCGTTTTGTCTTCATGTCCCCAAGAGCCTTCTGTGTACTGTCACAGGCTACTGAAGGACAGCTGTGGCACTCAGCTCCTGGCTGGTCCTGTGGTAGCTGAGGTATGTGATCACCTCTGGCCTTCATGTCCTGCTCTGCAATGGTTCTGGATGCCACCAGCTGAAGTCAATAGCAGCTGAGGCCCTGGACACAAAGTACCTCAGGAGGTTTGTGGAGGATGCCCAGAGCCTCTGCTACAAGATCACGGGTTATTTTTAGCACCATAGCTCCAGGTTCTGAGCTCTAGGTCATGTTCTTGCCAAGCTTGGCCATAGCCCTCCCTATGAAGCCACCTACCATGGTTCTGCACCGTACCTACCCCCAACCCATCACACTTGACAAGAAGACAGAAACACGAAGGCAGATCCCAAGGCAGGTGGAATTTGTTGTGACTTTTGGAATTTTCTCTAGGGGCCAAGAAGAGGGGGGAAAAAAAAGACCTCAGATTAGGGATCTTCAGAAAGCAGTGTCCTTCCTACATGGGGACCCTGGGTTAAAATAAATTAAACCGTGGTATGTATATAAGAAGTAACAGTTGGAAAAAATGTATAGAATTTGTAAAAAGTCTGCCTGTGAAGAACAGCCATGGTGGAGAGATGCCAGGAAGAGAAGAGCATCAGAGAAAGGGGAGAGAGCAGTGAAGAACAGAGCCATGGAGGAGAGAACCCACGACAGAGGTGGAGATGCCATGATGGAAAAGGAGGACCCAGAAAGGGGAGATTGTGAAGAGTGCCCATGGAAAACAGCAGAAGAGGAGGAGAAGCTGCAAGGGCAGGAGACAGCCTCCTCCCAGAGGAGGCATGTGGGGAGAGCTTAGGAGCCAAGAGGGCAGTGCCAGCTCTGCTGTAAGGGTGGGAGGTCAGCCTCCCTAATGGACTTCACATGGCATCCCAGCGGGCCTAGACTCCTGCCTAGGGTTCTTCTGCCCGGATTTGCCAGCTAAGTCCATCTGTCTGTGACTGGAGATGGCAGCTCTGCTCCAACCAAGTTCCTTGATTTTGTGTAAGAACCTCTTGTGTGTGATTCTGCTGTCTACAAAAGTCTAGTTCTAAGAACTCGGGGCCTAATAGTCCTTTATGGCCTGATGCCCACTTCAGCACCTCCCCTCAAGATTCCCTCAGTTACCCTGGTTTGTCTTCAAACCTAATGGTCCCCCACCCCTGCCCCAGAATTGTATTAAACATCTTAAATTATTTAGGGTTCTCAGGAACCCTGAGAATGCGTGTATATTACAAAGAGGATCTACCAGATTGGCTTATATTTGTGCACGGCAGTGGCTGAGAACCCAGCTCCCTCAATCCCTGAGGCCTGGTGTCTCAGAAGTCCCAGTTCAGTAGTGATGGCCTAGAGGATTCCTGGAGACCTGCGCTGGATACTAGAAGGCTAAAGAAGCTCAGTTCCAGGGTCCACAAAAGAAGCAGCACCAACACCAGAGCAGATGTGCTCACCAGCAGGGAGTGAAGGCAGGAAGGCAAAATCAACTATGCTTCTTTCTGAGACCTCTATATTTGGGCTGCTCCTGGAAGTTACTGCCCACTCTGGAGGAAGAAGTCTTTCCTCTTCAGGAATGACTTTCACAGACCCACCCAAAGGCACTTCTCTTAGTTGATCCCAGATTCAATAAAGCCAATAACCAAAAATTAGCCATCCCACACCAGCTTTATGAGGTGGGTGGGGCCTGTTTACCGAATCATAACATTTGTTTTCTGTTCTTGGTTTCCCCTTCTCTTTATCCATATCCATTCTTCTTCCTAACTGCACTCCTAGCTGTGTTTTTCACATCCGTGTACCATTTATTCTGTTGTATCTCGCTGGCTACGGTTTATCTACTTGAAATCCTGTGCATCCCTGCTGTGCCCCAGCATCTAGCTTGGTTCATGTCCAATTGTTTCTGGGTGGGTCCTATGGTTCTCCGGGGCAGTTTTACAGCCTGTGGCTCAGAACAGGATCTGAGCAGGTTTTTGAGGCTCTTTGCTTCTGTGCCTCAGTTTCCTCATTTGTGGGTTAGTGATTTTTTTATAGTATGCACCCCATGGGAGTTTCCTGAAGCAAATAAGAATCTGTGCACTTCACTGAGAATGAAGGCTGGTGTAGCGAATGTGTGTGTGGCTGTATAGGAGATGATACCCAGCTAAAATAACCCGCGTGCAGCCTCAGTTTGCCTGGTGTGTGGTCCGGGCTCCATCTCTCAATAACTTCCCTTTGTAGATTACCTTGAGTAAACCTAGCCATATTTTGTGGTGTCTCAGGGCTCTAGCTACTTGACAGTTGACAGGGAAGGTTTCCCTTTTTTTTCCTAGGTGGTTTGGGGCTAACCTTTGAGCTTGGACAGATAGACATATATATATCTACACAAAGAAAGCATCATGGACCTGGAAAGATAGCTTAACAGGAGCACTGGCTGCTCTTGCAGAGGACCTGGGTTCAATTCCCAGTACCCACATGGCAGCTCAACCCTGTCTGTAACTCCAGTTCCAGGGGATTTGACACACACACACACACACACACACACACACACACACACACACACAGAGAGAGAGAGAGAGAGAGAGAGAGAGAGAGAGAGAGAGAGAAGCAGAACACCAATGTACATGAAATAAAAATAAAAAAATTTAAAAAACATCACCTTATTCCCATTTCACAGGTAATCAGTAATAGCTCTTGAGTGTGTCTAATTTTTTATTAACTATAATCATATTCTTGTTTCCTAAGATGTGTTGATATTGTAAAGTCTGCTGATAGATGTTCTAAAAATGAAACAAAGCAAATCTCTGTGGTGGATCCATCATGGGCTGTTTTCTGTTTGGTTCTAAAGAATTTCATTTTGGGCTTGTCCTGGTCCTCATCAGAAAGTACATGAGAAAGCACTCTATCACGTTCCTATGTACCCAGTTCTTGGAATTCATATTCCCTCACTGTTACAGAGAGCTGGGGCCTCTGTCATGTTTCTGTAGCCCAGGAGAGTCCCATGGCCCTAGATTAGACAGACCTGGAGGTCTGAGCCCAGTTTCCTACAGAAGCAAAAAAAGTCAATGGTGATAAAAATCGCAGTAGTGATTTTTTTAAAAAAAAAATTTATAAACCAAAACTCTGTGATGAACAGGAAAGAATTTGCCTGTGAAATTGAGACCTGGAGGTTAGACACACGTTTCAATGGTCAGTCTTGATGCTCAGCCTGACTGGGTTTCGAAGCGCCTAGATGCATGACGTTCACCTGTGGGCATGGTTGTGTTTCAGGAGATGGATAACTAGGGCAGAGCACAGCCTAAATTTCGATGGCATCATCCCATAGGCCGAGGGATCAAATAGGATAAAAGAGAAAAACAAAGCAGCCACAGGCTTACCCTGACTCCCTCTGGCTTGCTGGCAGCCATACGGTGAGCCTCTCTGCTCCACTCCACCCTCCATGCCTTGGAGGACCAGAAGCTCTGAGCCTGAGCAAAAGAAACCTTTTTATTTCTGTTTGTGTCAGGCATTCCTGTTGCTACTTAATTTATGGAAGTCAGTCTGCTGGGACTTTTAAAGTCTTTTCTGTAGTCTGTTTAGATAAGGAAGTGATCTACTTCACTTAAAGATTTGAAATGTCTAGTATTGTTGAGTTTTTAAATTAAAAAAAAATCAAAACGAACAAACAAAATGACGTAAGAAACAGAGGATGGATGAGTTACTTGTGGCTAGGGAGAGAAAAATAAAGTGAACCTGAATTGTCGAACAAGTAAATGGGGAGAAATTTCAGAAGAGGAACTCTAAAGAGAATTGTAAGAAAATGCTATCACTTCTGCCTGGGGAGCAGGAAGGTTGGCTGCAGATCTTCACCTCTCCTCTCTGGTCCTCAGCCCAAGCTTGGCAGCAGAAAGCCTGCCACAGCCTACCTCCCCCTGCCCTGCCCACATCTCCTGTGGATCCCACAGACCTTCCCCTCCTTAGACCTGTCCCCATTGCTTTGTCCCATCCCCAACTCCAGGAGACATTCCCTGATAACCCACAGGCCACTCCTGCTGGGAAAGCAGGTAGGCTGACTGCTGGTCCTCACCTCTTCCTGTTCCTCTAGATTTAATCCCCCAGTCTCATCTCCAGCTCCATAGCAGACCTTTTGGGTTGATCACTCGTCACATTCTGCCCTGCTTTCAAGGAGACTAAATAAACAGATCCTGGTGGAACGCTTTTCTTTCCTTCCTTCTGTGAATCCCCTAACCTATCCCCATTTCTAACTGTCAGGCCTCAATACACAGAAACACCTTTTACCCAGAACTCCCAGTGGCTGCCAACTATCAGGTCCACAGAAAATTTCCTGTCAGGCAACATAAAGCCACCAAACTCTCTTAAAAAAGACAGAGAGAGACACCCACTCAACAAAGACAAAACCAAGTATCAGCACCCAGAACTATAATCTTCCCCAATCCCAGATACCTGGACACCAGAAAGAAAACAACAGCCAGGGCAATATGTCTCCACTAGAGCCCAGCAACCCTACCACAGCAGGCCTTGAATATTCTGACATAGCTGAAGCACAAGTAAAAAACAAACAAACAAAACCCTTACAGCAGGGCTGGAGAGATGGCTCAGTGGTTAAGAGCACTGGTTGCCCTTCCAGAGGACTCTGGTTCAATTCCCAGCACCCACATGGCAGCTCACAACTGTCTGTAATTTCTGTTTCAGGAGATCTAACACCCTCACACATGCAGGCAAAACACTAATGTACATAAAATAAATAAATTATAAGAAAAAAACTTATGACAGCTTTCATGGATATGATATCCTTAAAGAAATCCATGAAAACAGTGGAAAGAAATGAACAAAACTGTTCAAGACCTGAAAATGGAAACAGAATCAACAAAGAAAACCTAAATTGAGGGAACTCTGGAAATAAAAAGTTTAGGAGATTGTACAGGAATCACAGAGCCAAGCTCCAACAGAATACAAGAGACAGAAGACAGAATATCTCCTGGCACAAAACATGCAGGCAATCTGAGACAACTATAAAAATATAAGAATAGTAGAAATAGACAAAGGAGAAGAAACACAGGTCAACAGCCCAGAAAATATAATCAGCACAACCGTAGAAGGAAATTTTCCTAACCTAAAAGAGATAATGATAAAAGTACAAGAAGCATACTGAACACCAAATAGATTGGACCAGGAAAGAAATTCCCCTTGGCAAAACAAAACAATAAAAAAACAAAAATAAAACCAGACAGAACACACACACACACACACACACACACACACACACACACACACACACA
>JANHMN010000019.1:522763-577947 GCA_030674055.1 Rhabdomys pumilio | reverse complement strand
CACACACACACACACACACACACACACACACACACACACACACACACGCTCGCAGACCTATTAGAATTACCCCTGATGTCTCATTAGAGATTCTAAAAGCCAGAAGGGCCTGGACAGATGTGCTGCAGACTCTAAAGGACCACAAGTTCCAACCCAGACTACTAAACCCAACACAATTTTGACTTACCATAGATGGAGAAAATAAGACATTCCATGCTAAAAGCCAAATCTAAGTAACATCTATCTACAAACCCAGCCCATTGACGGTGCTAGAAGGAAAAGTCCAACTTAAAGACATTAACTACAACCATGTAAAGACAATGAATAAAAATAATAAAAATAAATAAAAATCTCAGACCAGCAAAGTCAGAAGAAACACACACATACACACACCACCACCAACAACAATAACAACAGGAATCAACAGTCATTGGTCAAGAATATCTCTTAACATCAGTGGTCTCCATTCCCCAACAAAAAGATACAGACTAACAGAACGGATGTGAAAACAGAATCCATCCTTCTGCTGCACCCAAGAAACACACCTCAACATCAAGGATACACATTACCTCAGGGTAAAAGGTTGGAAAGATGGTCCAAGCAAGCTGGGGTAGAGATTTTAATATCTATCAAAACAGGCTTCAAAGCAAAACTAATCAGAAGAGGTAGGGAAGGACACTAGATACTCAGAGGACAAATCCAACACAAGGACATTTTAATTCTTAACATCTGTATGACATGCAGCATACCCAAACTTATGGGACAAAGTGAAGGCAGTTCTAATAGGCAAGGTCATAGCACTAAGTGCGTGTTCAAAAAACCTAGAGATCTAATACTAGCAACGTGACAGTGGTCAAACTGAAGATCCAGTCATAAATCCATACTGAGTTTTGATAAAGAAGCCAGAAATGCACACTGGGGGGGGGGGGGGGGAAAAAAAAGACAGCATTTTTAACCAATGGCGCTGATTAAGCTGGATGACTGCATACAGAAGAATGCAAAGAGATTCATGCTTCTCATCCTCCATAAAACTCAACTCCGAATGGATCAAAGACTTCCAAAAAAGACAGATACACTAAACCTGATAGGAGAGAGAGTGGAATAGCCTTGAATGCATTGGTGCAAGTAAAGCCTTTCGGAACAGAAAGCTATCAGCACAGGCACTAAAGTACAAAATTAATAACTGAGACCTCACGAAACTGATAAGCTTCTGCTGTGATAAGCTTCTGCACAGCAGATGACATCATCAACTGGACAAAACGCCAGGCCACAGAGTGGGAAATTTTTTCTTTTACCACCGCCATGTTTGATAGAGGGCTGATAACTAAAATATGTAAAGAACTCAAGAAACTAGGTAGATATAAAAAAAAAAGACAACAACAACAAATAACACAATTTAAAATAAAGTGGGGGGTAAGGGGGAGCAATCTAAACAGAGAATTCTCAATAGAGGAAATGCAAATGGCTGAGAAATACTTAAATAATTGTTCAACATTCTTACTACTAGTCAAGAAGAAGAAGGAGGAGGAAGAGGAGGAGGAGGAAGAGGGGGAGAAAGAGGAGGAGGAAGAGAAGAAGAAGAAAGAAGAAGAAGAAGAAGAAGAAGAAGAAGAAGAAGAAGAAAAATGTAGTGGTAAAATGACTCAATGGCATTCTACTGCACTCGGGATCAGTGCCTCTGTTCAGCTGTGATCAGAGAAGCTTCCTCCTGCAGCAGCAGATGAGAGTAAAAACAGAGACGCACAGCCAGACAATGTGCAGAAAATGACCTTGGAACACTCAGCCCTAAAAGGGATGTCTCCATCAAATCCCTTCCCTCAGAGCTCGGCGAACCATGTGGAAGAAAAGGTAGAAAGAATGTAAGAGTCAGAGAAGGACACAAAGAAAATAAGACCCTCTTAACGTGCTCAACGCTCATGTGAACTCAGAGACTGGAGCAGCATGCACAGGGCCTGCGGAGTCTACACCAGGTCCTCTGTGTGCACAATACAGCTTCTAGTTAAGCGTTTCTATGTGACTCCTGATTGGACAAACGAGTGGGTCTCTGATTCTTGTGTCTTCTCTTTGGCTCCTGTCCTTCTGTTGACTGGTCTTGTGCACTCTTAAGTGATAGTTTTTCGTTTGTCTCATTATATTTTGTTTTGCTACATTTAAAAATGAATGAATGAATGAATGAATGAATGAATGAATGAATGAATGAAAAACCCAGCCTCTAGGGTAAAGATTGACAACTGAACTGTTATTAATACCTGCTGGGAGAGAGAAAATCAGTTTTCTCCAATGGACTGACACTGGGTATGCCAACCACTCTAGGATAGGCCTCACGTACAGGACCAGGATACAATGGAGTCCACAAGTAAGTGTGTGTGTGTGTTTATTTACAGTTGGTGGGGTTTATTTTTTATTTTTATATGTGGGAATCAGTGGCCCTGGGCTCCAAGCAACCTCAAGGCTTGTCTCTTGCACTCCAGGCCATTGTTCTACAGAGAGAGCTGAGGAAAGATGTCCAGACCAGAAGCTGTTACAGAAGCAACGGGTAGTGAGATGCTGAGGGCAGACACAGAAGTGTGAGCAAAATGCTCTTCGCTTATTTGGTTTCCAGAACCTTCCAAACAGCCGCTGCTGAGTCCATTAACAGGGAACACACCCACCCAACCTCAGAGACTACCGCCTCAGGATGTCAGCTTAAGAAATCAGAATTTAAGTGCAGTCCCAGATGTTTTCAGTCACCTCTAAAATTATTTTTCCTATGACGTTTAAAAAATAAATACTTTCTACTATAAATTTTTAATTTATAGAACATTCGAAAAATTATGCCTTCTCAAGAAGGTGGAAGACTCCTTTTTTTCCCTATGCCCCCACTTCCCAGTTGGTGAAGCTCTCTTGTTCATTTAAATCTTCCCAGTGAGACTGAGGTGGAGACAGAGCCCCGCCTCCGCCCCGCCTCCGCCCCGCCTCCGCCCCGCCTCCCCAGGCTTCGATGGCAGGTACTCACTGTAAAAAGACTCTATAATTTTGAGAATGCAGTTCCTGCTTCTTTTTTTTTTTGTTTTTTTTTTGTTTTTGTTTTTCGAGACAGGGTTTCTCTGTGTAGCCCTGGCTGTCCTGGAACTCACTCGGTAGACCAGGCTGGCCTCGAACTCGAACTCAGAAATCCGCCTGCCTCTGCCTCCCAAGTGCTAGGATTAAAGGCGTGCGCCACCACTGCCCGGCCAGTTCCTGCTTCTTAAGCTCTTTACAATCATGTACATCACATCTTCCTTTAGCAGAAGCCCATTCAGCCGTCGTCCGTTCTCACGGGATGCTCATCTAGCTAGCATCTCATAAGAAGATAATTGATGTTTTCAAGAGAAGTGAATTTTAGATTTAGGAGAACTGAGGACAGTGCCTTTGGCTAAGGAAACAGGAAACATCAGCTAATTTGCCAACTGATTTTTTTTTTTTTACAGTGTTTTTCATCCATTCAACCAATCCAGAGGCCTGGAGGTTGTCAGCACCATGAAAATCCTGCACAAAAAGCCAAGTTTTTTTTTTTTTAATATTGTCTAGTAAGATGAATTTCTCAATACTTACACAGTTCACCAGCAATTTCTAAAACGAGAATAATTCTAATGGACCATTTCTTCCCCTAGGCAGTAGCTTTCTGACAAAGGGAAACTTCAATTCAGCTCGAGACTTGTTTACACCCTTCTGTGGGAAATCTAGGCATGAAATCTAATCATCAAGTTAGGTTTCAGAAGGAATTTTTAATAACCTCTAACTATAGTCAACTGCATTATATTCATCTCCATTTCCCATTTTCATTAAAAAACAAACAACAACAACAACAAAAAAACCACTTGTTGGGCAACATTTTATTTTATCACACAGAGCCCCCTTTTCAGCTGAATCATTTCTTTTCTCTCTAACCTTCTTTATCAAAACCACACCGTATATCTACAGCTTTGTACATCTCTTCCTCCTGATGGATACATTTTGTCTTATTTTCCTCTTGATATTAGAAAAAAATCCCTAATAAGACATTTTAATGAAATCCCAGGAAACATGGCAAATATGGACACTAAATTTTGAATATCTAGAAACAACAAAAGCAAAACATGTTCCCGGTCCTGAAAACCTGGCTGCTTATTCTTAACAACAAATTGAATTCTTTCTTAGAGTTGAGTATTATGAATCAGAAGTTATTTTAATTTTAAATAAGTTTACATGGGCACTTACTGATGAACCAATTTGAATCAAGTGTACTACATAATCTATTTCTAAAGTCAGAACACAAATAAGGAGGGAAAGAGGAGAGAGGGAAAAAGGAGGAGAAGGGGGAGGGAAGACAGAGAGGAAGAGGAAATATCGAGATGCTATAACCTTTGTATTAAAACTCCAAAGACATCTCCTGAAAGCACAAGAAACAGAGATAAACTGTACCCCAACCCTGATCTCCGTTCATGCCCCACAACTCTACCTTCTTTCCAAGAAGCCATCACTAGGGACCCCAGGCCACACTGGTCCTATGGACTGCAGAGGCAAGGTTAGAACCCCCAAACCAGAGGCCACGCAGGCCATGCAGGCCATGCAGGCCACGTAGGCTGTTGGTAGCTGACATTAGAAGATGGCGCTGACTGCCTGCCTGCCTCTTCAGATTTTTCCGGTAAACAGGTATTCTGCATATGCGTCTGCATGATTCTGGTGTGTGACCCTCCCGAGTGGGCATATGCTAACGAGGTACTGTAGCCTTAGCCAATCCTTACATTGGCAACATCTGCTTCTCTATATAAGCAGCACCCTCCAGCTGCACGGGGTCCCCCATAGTATTATTATTAGTTCCTGCAATAAAGGCTGATGAGAAGAATCCAACCGTGTTGTGTCTGCTTGCTGGCCAAGTTGGGCGTGACAGTAGGCCACAAAAACCACAAGGGAGACACCCTGCTAGACCTAAAGACTCACTAATCACCAGAACTGCAGGCCACTCAGGCCAGAAAGACAGAGAGGAAACAGAAAACAAGGGGAAAAAAACATCCCCAACTCAGAAACCAGCATCTAAACCTATAATGACCTCAAAACCCATAAGGCTACAAAGGCCAGAGTAAGAATACAATCAGCGTCAGCCACAGCACCACAAGAGCCTGGCTATTTTGCTATAGCAAGCCCTGGATATCCTAACACAGCCAAGGCACAGAAAAATGGCCTCAGATCCAAACTTATAAAGATGATAGAAGCCTTTAAAGAGGACATGAATAAATCCCTTAAAGAAATACAGCACAATACAATCAAACAGACGAAGGAAATGAACAAAAATCAAACTGGTGAAAGAAATGAACAAAAATGTTCAAGTCCTAAAAATGAAAACGGAAGCAGTAAATGAAACACAAACTAAGGGAATCCTGGAGATGGAAAAACCTAGGGAAGAGAGCAGTAACAAGAGACACATGCATCACCAACAGAATGTAAGAGATGGAAGAGAGACTCTCAGGTGTAGAAGATACAATAGAGGAAATCGATACATCAGTCAAGAAAATGTTAAATTAAAAAAGTTCCTGACATAAAACAGCCAGGAAATCGAGGATAGCATGAAAAAAACTTAACCTAAGAATAATAGGAATAGAAAGGAAAGATTCCCAACTCAAAGGTCCATAAAATATTTTCAACAAAATCATAGAAGAAAATTTTCTAACCTGAAGAAAGAGATATCTATAAACATACAAGAAGCTTACAGAACACCAATAAACTGGACCAGAGAAGAAAATTCTCCCATCACATAATAATCAAAACACTAAACGCACAGAACAAAGAAAGAATGGTAAAAGTCGTAAGGGGAAAAGGCCAAGTAACATATAAAGGCAGACTTATCAGAATTACACTTGACTTCTCAACAGAGTCTTTAAAATCCAGAAGAGCCTAGGCAGATGTGTTTTAGACCCTAAGAGACCACAGATACCAGACCAGACTATTATACCCAGCAAAATGTTCAATCACCGTAGACAGAGGAACCAAGACAATCCATGACAAAACCAAATTTAAGCAATATCTATCCACAAACTCAGCCCTGCAGAAGGTACTAGAAGAAAAACTCCAACACAAGGAGGATAACCACTCTCAAGATGACACAGGAAATAAATAACCCAACACCAGGAAACAAAAGGAAGAGAAATATAAACACAGACAGACAGACACACACACACCCCACCACCACCACTACCACCACCATCACCACCACCATTAAGATAACAGGAACTAACAATCATTGGTCATTAATATCTCTCAACATCAATGGACTCTATTCCCTAATAAAAAGACAGAGAGTGGGTGTGTCAACAGGTCCCATCATTCTGCTGCATACAAGAAATACACCTCAGCAACAAAATAGACACTATCTCAGAGTAAAGGCTGGAAAACAATTTTCCAAGCAAATGGACCCAAGAAGCAAACTGCTATCTATTCTGATATCCAATAAAATAGATTTTCAACCAAAATTAATTAGAAGAGATGGGAAAGAGCACTTCATACTCAAGGGAAAAATCTACCAAAATGAAGTCTTAATTCTGAATATCTATGTCCCAAGTGTACGTCGAACCCTACACTGTAATAGTGAGGGACTTCAACACCTACTCTCCCCAGTGGGCGGTTCATCCAGACAGAAAGTAAACAGAGAAATAATGAAACTGACAGATGTTACAAATCAAATAACTGAGTATCTACAGAACATTTCACCCAAACACAAAAGAATATACCTTCTTCTCATTACCTCATGCAACTTTCTCCAACATTGACCTATACATGGTCATAAAGCAAATCGCAACACATGTAATAAAAATGAAATAACCCAGTTTCTTATCTGACCACCATGGATTAAAACTGAACTTTTAACAACAACAGAAACAACAGAAATCCTACAAACTCATAGAAACTGAACAGCCCCCTGCTCAATGACCACTGGATCAAAGAGAAAAAAAATAAAGAGTTTCTAGAATTCAATAAAAATGAAGACACAGCATACCCAAAGTCGTGGGACACAATGAAAGCAGTGCTAAGAGGAAAGCTCACAGTGCTGAGTGCCTTCATAAAGAAATTGGAGAGGTCTCATATTATCGACTTAACAACCCACCTGAAAGCTCTAGAACAAAAAAGAAGCAAATATACCCAAGACTAGTAGACAGGAGAATAAAATCAAACTCAGGGCTGAAATTAATCAATTAGAAATAAGAGAACAATACAAAGAACCAATGAAACCAAGGGTTGCTTCTTTGAGAAAATTAATACAATAGATTAAACCCTTAGCCAAACTAACTAAAAGGCAGCGAGAGAATATTCAAACAAAATCAGAAATGATAATGAGAAGACATAACCGACACTGAGGAAACCCAAAGACTCGCTAGGTCTTACTTCAAAAACCTGTACTCCACAAAATTGGAAAATCTAAACTAAATGGGTAACTTTCTGGATAGAGATCATTTACCAAGGTTAAATTAAGAGCAGGTAAGCTGTCTAAACAGTCCCATAACTCCTAAGGAAATAGAAAGTCATTAAAAGTCTTCCAGCCAAAACAGGCCCAGGGCCAGATGGTTTTTGTGCCTAATTCTACCAGACTTCCAAAAAAGAGTAATGCCAATACTCCTAAAAGTATTCCACAAAATAAAAACAGAAGGAACACTGCCAAATTAATTTTATGGGGCCACAGTCACCCTGTTACCTAAACCACACAAAGATTCAACCAAGGAAGAGAATTTCAGACCAATCTCCCTTATGAACACTGATGCAAAAATACACAGTAAAACACCAGCAAATTTGTCCTGCCTGCAAGAGATGCAGGGATGAAGATTGCTTGTTGCCGGCCTATTCGCCACAGTCAGGAAACAGAAGAAACCTAGTGCCTGACTGACTGAATGATAAAGATGTTACATATATCCACCATGGAATAATACTCGGCTTTAAAGCAAAACTAAATCATAGAATCATGCATGTAAATAGATGGAATTTGAAAAAATATGAATAAGGTAACCCAACCCCCAAAGTATGGATGACGCCGGGTGTTCTCTCTTATAAGAGGACTCTATCTTTGACTGTTTGGTTCGATGTGTCTAATGTAGAGCCTCTTGTGGAAACAGGAAGACAAGGAATGGCATGAAAGAGGAAAGATTAGCATCACAGAGTGGGGATAGTAGAACATAGGTTAAAAGAAAGTAAAGAGTGGGAATACTGTGCGTGGAAAAGTTTAGGGAGGGAGGAGGTTGAGGAGATGTGTATAGACATTATGTCGGTAGTCCATGGTCATTTTCTGTAGATGGGGTAATAGGCTGAGTCTGTTAATCTTCCAATCAAATCACTGCAGTATGGGTGGGTAGAACCACACCCCTGCTTTTAGAAGAACACGAAGATTTCTGAGTTTGATTTCAGAGAGCTTTGGAGCATGGGTGACAACGTGCGTCCAATTTCACGAGTCAAGGGGATTTGTCAACACAGTCATGCCCCCATCTGTTGCAGCTGTGGCTGCTCCGGGTGATGTTGCATCCCGGGCATTCCGTGAGAAGGTCAGACTTTCCAGAGTATGGGTGCAAGTATCCAAGAGTGGGGAACGGGGAGTCCCTTTTGCTTTTTCCTAGCACTGTGAATCCCATGTGTTGCTGGAGGTTCTAGCCAATGCGATTAGATAGGAAAGTAAAATTAAGAGGATTAGAACTAGAAAGTATATAGCGCCACTCCACTATAATACTGCAAACCCGAACAAATAAAATATATACAAAAAATTAAGACAATGACGGTGATACCGCAGGTTAAAGTATCAGCATTTAGCAATTAACAGAATTCAGAGTAGGGTGTTAATGGTGGATACAATCCTATTAAGGTTGTAATGCCATGAAGAATTCAGGAAAATTGTGATGTCTGAGACAGTATACATGGTGGGTGTCCAGCCCCTCCCCAGAGTTCTGCTATTCCTATCAGTGAAGTTTGTTAGAACCTCAGCGTCTCTCTATTCCTGAGAACCCAAGACCTGGATCTGGGTACAAAGGTAGCTTTCTCTACTTCTGGCTGCTGTAACTTCATACATGAATGGTAACACCGATGGTGATAGCGTGTCTGGGGTTGCCATGACAACAGGTGTCCTGATGCTGGTGATCTTTGGCTGTCTAATTGGGAAGAATGGCAGTCAGTATCCAGGCCCTGCTAACTTGCATCCTCCAGGAACCAGCGTACAGCCAGAAGCCAAGCATTGCCATGCCTACCCTGAGTGCTGAGTCTCCCAACACAGCCTCTGCTCAGGGAATTCTCAAAGAATTCATAGCCACTGTTGCACAGGGGTTAACCTGCCTATGTCTCTACCTGCTGGTCTCTACTCTCTAGAATCTCAGAACCAGGTAGGCAGATAAAGGGCAAGAATAGGTCCTAACCTGTGGCCCTGAGAATTGATAGCCTTTTTGAATCCCTAGAGCCTTCAAGGAGGAAGATTGAGGGAGTTGTCCTCACCTCATGGGGCTCCCTCTAAGAAGCAGTGGACACCTTCTCACTGACTCGGCCCCTGAAACTGATCCTAGGAGTATGCTTGGTGGTAGTTTCTGTCACGTGGGGTCTCTGATAGGAACAAGTTGCTCATCAGAGCTGACTCTAACATAATCTCAACCCTAACCCTGATTCCTTCACCTTGGTTGTGACTATAGTTCTGGGGATAGGAGTTGCCATGGGAGGTCCTACTAATGTCTGGATATACATGAAGTTCCTAGAAAACACTCTTACGGCACAAGGTTATGGGGCCAGGCTTTGGATCTCTAGGACTAAGATATCCTAAGATTGGCCTTCCCCTCTCTACAGAGAGCTCCAACTTCAGGAAGGTTAGACACTTCTGGAATAGGCAAGCAGAGGACAGGAGCAACTGAGCTAGTCACAGAATTGAGACTGCTCACTTGTTCTACATCTGGGACCAGGCCTACCAAGTGACAGGGCCAGTCTCTGAAAGGATAGTTCCCTGCACCCTTGTCGAGACAAGGCAACCTAGGGTGGCCACACTGTGCCCCAGTAGGGCTGAGAAATGGAGAACACATTGTGAATCCCCTCCCCCCCAGTGCCTTCACTGACTTCAATGCTTCCTAGACTCAATCTAACCAAGCAAGCCAGAGGCCTGAGGAAGGTGATAGTGACTACCATTCTGGGGCTGCTCTGCCTCTCTCCACCATGAACATCTGGTGAAAGTACCCAGATGGACAGCAGAGGGCACTCAAGCCCAGCATATTGGCCCTGGAGAGACTCTCTAGGCCTTATTCTTCCAGCCTATGTATCTCCAGGTTCTATGTGAGAGGAGAGGAGGCTCGAGGGCAGAGTCCCAGCCTTGGTGGCAGATGTGGAAACAGGGTGCTATATAATCCCCATTCTCCCCCATGTATTGCCTATGCTAAGCTATGATGCTCTTTTGCTGGCCTGGGCTCCCAGAAGGCTACACACTTCTGGTGGCTATGTTGAGACCCACTAGAGTCCCAAAGCCAGTCAGCACTTTCATTCTGTTGACCTTGAACTCCAATCTGTGACGCTGAGGTTGCTGGCCCTGGCAGGGAAGGATTCCCTGGACTTGATCCCTGAGTTCTTCTCAGAGAAGTTCCAGCTTTAAATGCTGGTCACTTTAGTGGCCTCAGCCACAGGGCACCACCAAAAGCACAGTTGGTATTCTGACCTGCCCTCATGATGGGGCTTGTGTGTCTATTTCTCTTCTCTTCCAACATTGACTACCAGAATATGAGATTCCCTGTCTGTGCTGGGGAGGAAACTGGCATAAATGACCCATGTGTACCCCAAGTCCTAGTGCTGAATTTGGGGGACTTTTGCCAACCAGAGCAGAAGATATCTGAGCCAGTCATCTGAATCTAATACCCCAGGGATCCTAGACAGCCCCTGAACAGGGTTTATTGAATCTCACTCTTGTGGGTCTTAATGTCATTGGCACATGAATGTTAACAATACTTTCTTTAAAGATAACCCCTACTCAGAAGTGCTTGAAAGTTTCCTCAGTCCCTGGAGACCATGGAGCAAGAACGAGGCCCTTTTCCACAGAACAGTGAGATACATCACTTGTTCCAGGGTTTGATAGATCAAAGAAAACATGCGGGCTTGTAGATGTTCCCAGGAACCCCAGATGTGACCCAGGGTGCACATCTGACTGGCAAGAGGCCTCCTCGGAGAAGCCGGGGCTATGGAAATCAGATGCCAGGTAGAAGAACTTAGAACAATGATTCTCAACTTGTGGGTTGTGATCCCTTTTGGGGGGGGGGGTGTTCAATGATCCTTTCCCGGGGGTCCCATATCAGATATCCTGCATATCAGATATTTACATTACAATTTATAACAATAGAAAAATACATTTATAAAGTAGTGGTGAAATAATTTAATAGTTGGGGGTCACCACAACATGAGGTATTAAAGGGTTGCAGCATTAGAAAGGTTGAGAACCACTGTTCTTGCGTGTCTGGACAGAGTCTGCATGTTGACCTGTTGATGGCGGACTCCTGGTAAGGAATTCAGACTGTCTTGCCCTGGCACTGACTGACCCCATCATAAACTCCCACTAACCAAGAAGGGTATCTCCTGGACATGTGGCAGAACAATTTTTGTTTGTTTCTCTAGCCTTAGGTCACAGAACTAGTAGATGGCAGAGCTGGAACCAACCCAGATCTGAGTGTCCCTGGTCCCTCAGAGGCTAGAAAAGACCCCTGACTATCTCTTGCATGCAGCCTGTCCTGCTGCCCTGGCTAATCTTGGTTCCTTGGTCTCCTCTACATCTTCAGAGGGGACTAAGGATGAAGGGCTTCCATGGTTGGGGGATGAGGCCAGGCAGCATGAGAGGACAAGGTTGCCAGCCAGGCCACCCTGAAGCACCAGGCTGGAGATTCTCCAAACCCCAGTGTGGCTAAAAAGAGACCAAGGGTCTTAGCAGCCCCTTATATATATTGCTGTTCGCTGTGGCAATCCTTGGGCTACATGAGGTGAATAGTGGACTAGGCCTGGAGTCCCCTGCTTGGCTCCCTGCAGAGGGGAGGGAGTGTCCTGATTTCTACCGTGTTCAGCAGGGTGGGATGAGGAAGACTTCTCCTCTGAATGGGCTTGTCCTCAGTAGAACTCAGGCGGCCAGGCTATAGCAGCTTTCCTTGTAAGAGTCTTGGCAGCAGCTGAGAGATATCAATCACAGGACAGCGTGAAGCTTGTACAGTGGAACCCACAGTCCAAGTACCAGGGGCTCTGCAGAGATACAGAGCCCAGGCAGGGCACATACTTGGTGCTGCTCCCCAGCTCCCCTACCACTACCTCTGACTGAGAAAGGCAGCAACTTTGAATGTTGGTTGGCAGTCTGAATGCTCTGAAGAGGCAGTATTGGGGTTCTAATTCCTAGGGCATCACTTACAGACTCTGGTTGGGGGGCCTTACTTTTGTGACTTTTGGGGGATAGAGACAAGGAGGGCAGACCCCACATCTCCAGTGTGGTCTTGAGCTTGTAGTAGATCTCATTTTGAAACTCTGTCCCTACTGGCCCCTCAGAACTTCTGGGGTGCTGCTTAGCCCAGCCTCCACACCACAGCTCTAGCCAGCAGCTTCCCAGGGTTAGCAGGACAGGAAGTGACTCTTATTCGCAGGAATGCTTGGCTGTCATCTCCAGGCCCTTGAGGGTGGGCTTTGGGGACCCAGGTGCTGCAGCACCACTGTGGCTCTCCTTTCCCGAGAAGCCCCCTCCCTAGAGTCCTGCCTAAGCCTGCAGCTGGCTTCTGGTACAGAGCCAGGCTGCTCCTCCAGAGGCCCAGGCTCTGCTGGAGAAATATTTCTGCCAGATGTTGCTCTCTCTACAGGCAGGAGGCCAGTATGAAGTAATAGGAAAGATTAACCCGTCTAGAACCAGAGCCCCCAGCCACTATGTTCATAGCCAGCCATGCTAGCTGGCGATTGGATGGAGAGGGTCCCTTGAGAAAGGCTAAGAGACCAAGGATCCTTTGTGTAAAGATGTCTCCCAAGTGTTCCTGGGCACTGCAGCCCACAGCAAGCTCAGTGGATAATTCTGGGCTCAACATGAGCCTGCTACTCATGGTACCCAACCCCTGCCTTGCATGTAAGCATTTCTCAAATATCCCTGGGTCAAGGGTACCCACTTTTCAGAGCCCTTGCCCTCCCAAGGTCAGGTCCACCGCTCCCAGAGAGAAGAGAGTCATTGTCCACTTGGGGGTGGGGGCGTTAGAAACTTAGTTGATGGAACCAAAGGGTTGTAAGAGATCTTGGGGTGGAAAAGGAGATGTGACCCATTCTGCCCACTGGCTACTGGTCTAGAAGCCACCATCCGCAAGCACAGAGGGACTATGGCACTCTCTTGTGGCCTGTGCAGCTGCCCTGGCTACCTGAGTATCTCTTGGGCCCCTCTACCTCCACAGAAAGGACGAGCGAGCAGGGGCTCTATATAGATTGAGCAGTGAGGACAGGGTTTGGGGGTATATGAAAGAGAACCAGATTAGAGCAGAAACCTCCGCCCGCAGCTCCCAAGATGCCCTGCTCCCTGAATACTTTTCTGTGTGCATAAGCCCTGGCTCCAGCTGGCTTAGTAGAGTGTCCTAGTAAAATATCTGTTTCCTGCTTCTGCATGTCCTCAGGAGTCAAGGTCATGCTCCCAGGATGAGGCTTTGGCAATGGGACTCTGAGTCTAGAGACAAGGATCCACGGGGACACCCACGTGCTGGCAGCCTGCGGCGTGGGTCAGCTGCTTTTCTGGGGAAATCTCTCTTTCCTCCAGAGAAGAGGAAAGAGTTAGTGCTACATGAATTTTCTGGCTTTATAGCCAGCCAGGGTTCCCAGAATATCCAGTCTCAGATTTGTGGGTGTTGGGCCAGCCCCAAACAGCCTCAGAGCCCCTCAGGCCAAGTTGCCAGTGTCTGTGTCACCATGTCCTTGAGCCTCTCAGCCAAGCCTCGAAGGGCAGGGAGGCCTGGAGTTACCCATTTACTGGCTGTTTGGCTCTGCCTTGCTGGTCTCTCTGGGCATCGTGCACACAACTCATTTTTAGTTTTGTGGTGCCTCTTTCAAACAACGGCACGCGACCAGAGCTCCCAGGTCCGCTTCTTAGCAGAAAATAAAATTCTCAAGTTTTCAGACAACAGAACAAAAATAAATTAGGTTAATGTGCAGCCCTGGAGCCACGTCAGCTGGAGTCTCTGAGCACAGAGGATGGTGGGGGACCAATGGAGGGTTCTACCTTCAAGAAACAATTAGTTGGGTGGGGGGAGTTTATAACAGTGAGATGCCTGTCTGCCCCATAATAAGAGACCACCCCTGTGTAAATCAAGACCCGCCTAGCTTGCTCTATAGCGGGACCCCAAGCCTTTTCATTCTGCATCTCCTTTAGGATCCTGGTACCACCCTACACTTCAGGGCGTACCCAACTCAGTCTCATGGCCTTAGGGCTATTGTACAGTTTGTGGCTTATCCACCAGACTCTGCTGCTGTACCTTCAAGTGTCACCGATAGTTGTTGTTGTAATGTGGTTCCCATGCAGACTCACGTGCTGATATAACTTTACACTCCATCTCTAGGGGACATTCCTGGCTGTAAACGTGCATGTCAATTGGGTAGAGGCTACCAAGTTACCCTGCTCACTAGCATCCCCTGAGAGGGACATTGTTGTTTTTACATTGGTGACAGCAAGGGGGCTAACAGCTTTGCATAGTGTCTCCAGCCTGCCATGTGGAATGTCTGGCTTTATTCTCTCATCATGAGCTGACTGATGTCTCCTCAACATATATTGTGAAGCTTTTCCGAAGAGCACTGCCCTTCCTGTCTGGTTACCAGTGAGAGGTTCTTTGTCAACTGGTACCAAGTGGTTGCTGAGGGCTCCGATGATGGTCAACGCTGGCGGAATGTTTACATCTCCTCGGATCAGTGGTTCTGGAAACTCAGACACCCAGCATTGCCGTGCCCCAGGAGTGAGTCTCACCATGAACGCTCCCTGCCCAGGTGACTCACTTGGCATTCGGTAAAACTGGAGCTAAGAGACAGGAGCTATTCTGTCCACGCTGTACCTCAGGCATGTAGCCCAGCCTGGCCCCAGCTAGACCATAGGGCCCTGTGTGCCAGCGCTGTAGGGATGTGGGCTCCCCAGAATGGAGGAGAATTGCCATCCATGCTGAGGCCCAGGATAGGGGAACAGGGGAGTCCCCTGTGTGGGGCCTGTGGGTGGGGCCACATGCCTGCCAGGCACCCCTGCTAGTTCCAACATCCTCAGTGAGGTACCATGGAAACAGAGTGTAGCTCATGGAAAACATTATTTTCTTTGATGAATCATGTTCTAAGTTGGGAGGGAAGTTCACTAGACAGTTGAGGCAGTAAAGAGAACAGCCCTGTCTTTGTTCAGCAAATCCGCAAAGAAGTGAAGAGGGTTTGGGTCTTTGGTGTTGGCAATAAAGGCAGCTCTCCAGAGGCCACACCCTGGGAAAAGCTAAAGACATTCCGGAAACCCCAAAACTCCCAAAGTGGGTTCTTCGAACACTGGGCCACCCCCCCCATCCTTTGGATTCCATGCCTGTCCCACTGGGCTCCCTGTCACCGAACTCTCTGAAGGCATGTGGCCTTTTTGTGCGTCTGGAAAATCCCAGATCTCTCTTCTTCTGACCTTCCCTCGGGGTGCAGGATGGACAGACTCCTTGTCCAATTAAAGAGGCATCAGGAACTACACACGCCACGAAAAAAAAAACAGGCAGTAGTACACCCCTTATATGTCAGGAAGCGCAGTAAACAGGGACAAGCAGTTTGCAGAGTGTGTGACTTGTCTCTTCAGCTATGAACAGGCAGACCTTGGAGTCTGTGTGTAGCAGGTAGCCAGTTCCTCTTGACAGTGATGTAAACCCTCAGGTCAGGGGTCACTGCTCTACGCTTGTTCTCTACCTGGGAGCTTACAGCCTTTCTGACCCGTTTTCAAACTAACTTTGTCAGGTGGACTCATAGAGGGCACAAATCCATGTCTGAGCTGCCATGGGAGGGCAGAGAGGTGACCAAGATGCTACCCGCATGGCCAAGCATCAGCAGAACCCCAAGCCTGGATCTATCTCTTGGGCCATGTATTAGCCACATGCTAGACAAACAGGGTGAGCCCTCCCAGACTCCATCAGAGTGGGTAACTGCGAGACATGGGCCAAAACCTTGGTACTGCTGTTAGAATGTGCCATTAAAACCAGAAACTCAGTATGAGACCACGAGCCCAGCGCTTTGCTCAAGGGAACTCTGTTCCCAGGCTACAGAGCCTTCCTAATAATAGAGCACTGGGGATTTGAACTACAGCCTTCAAGAATCAAAGCACTCAAGACCTTACCCCTGGGCCACATGTTCTGAACAAACACAGCCCGGTACTGTCAGTTGCTGGGTGAAATGGGTTACAGCCCAATTTGTAAGTTCTTGGCACAGCTGTGGGGGTCCTTGCTGTCTACCACTGTGGGTGGGCACTGAGAGACAGCAGGATATGAAACTCTGAGTGGCTTGGCCATCACCTACTGGGACTACAGATTATAGGGGTCTCCTTTATAGATAGACCTCTGAGACCTGTGAGGCTCAGGGACCGTGGACCCTCGCCAATAGGGACCACCAGGGCACCCAGGCTTGAGGCAAGAGTGGGGGTTGCTGCCTAGGTGTCTCTTATCTGTAGTCTTCTTCCCTGGAGGCCCCATTAACCACCACCACCACCCCCGGCATAAAGCCCTTGGGTCACAGCCTGTCCCCTCCTGGTAGGAGACTCATGTATGTATGTATGTATGTATGTATGTATGTATGTATGTATATATGCATGCATGCCTGCATAGGTAGCCACCACAGAGGCAGGGACTTGCCACCCATTGTTCTAGACTTACCTGAACCTTCTGCAGTCGTTAGAGAAAAAGCAGATGTAGGTTTTTTGCCTTTGAGTTTTCTAAAATGTTTCTATGTAAGACACAAACATTTTTGCCATGTTGATGCCATATGATATTTGGGGCTGCATACACGGAGCAGGATTTGAATGAGGCAAGACACCCCTACCATCCCAAAACAGGCTTTAAAACATTTATTTTTTTTTCTTCCTCCAAGGGCTGGAAGAAGAGATGCTTTTAAAAGAGGCCGTGAACTGCAGGGTTGCTTATCTGCAGCCAGAGGGGGCGCTGTTGCTCCATGGAGAACGGACGCTCGACCCTTCTTCCTGACCACGCCCAGGACTCCAGAGCTACCTAAGGGCTGACAAAGGCGGTCAAGGCCTTTGTGGGTTTTCCTTCTTTTTCACAGTTTCTACTCACTTTTTCAGGTGTGTAAAAAGCCTGACCTGCCCCGCCTCCACCCCATTACAGAGGAGCTGGGATAGGAAAGAGTTCCTTGGGCTCCAGGCTGTGTGACCGCCTTTAGACTTGACCCCTCCTGCCTAGCAGGCTTGTGCCTGCGGGTCTCTCTTGTCTCTCCGCTGCTGCCCACATGACTCCCTGACCCTAACCATGCTGCCTGAGTGCTTGAGATCCCACAAAGCCTCTGGAGCTTGGTTTGGAACTTTAGGTCAAGGGGTCACTTAGCCCCGCGTCCCCCAAGGACTGTTCATTAGTCTGCAAGGAAAGAGAGAACTTCAGGTCACGGACAGATGTGAGCTTGCTGCCACTCTGCCCCTTTTGCCACACGCCCACAGGAGAATTTAGGCATCTACACTTAGACAGGAAAGATTCTCAGGACGCTTGGGATTCTACACTTTTCGAGCCTTAATCTTCCGGTGGCTACACAATAGGGCAGCTCTCTCTCAGCACCAAAGTTCAGGTTGGCTCAGAAGCACTCTGTCTAGGAGGGATGGGTGCAAAAGCCATCGGCAGCTTGGGCGAGATTTGAGTCAGGAGTGAATAGTAAGATAACCCGAGTAGCCTCAACGGGACCCTAAAGCAATTCTGAGGGGAGAGAGGAGAGACAGAGAAACACAAAGAGGCAATGAGAAGAATGGGGTAGGTGTGGGGGTGAAATGGGGGGAGACTGAAGGAACAGCGGTGCTGTGAGCAGGTGGAAGGCAGTGTGTAGTGTAGTAGCGGCAGCAGCCGGGACCAGGAGACTGGGATTCTCCAGTACTTGCTGTGTTTTCTCTCCATCATGGCTTTCCTGTCTACACACAGACAACCGGAAGAGAGAAAAAAGCAGGTGATGTAAGGGCCACTGGGTAGAGATATATACCACTGAGGCCTACAGAGCACTAGCCCCTGCTTCCTCTGTATAAAGGTCATGAGCTGGCACCAGACCAGCTATAAAAGGACGAATACAGCCGTGTGACGGGTCTGCCCAAGTTCATTGGTTAGGAACCCCCAAGCCACAGCCGACCGCTCTACCTGGGCTGTACCTCCCATTCTGAGGCTGCTTCTGCTGGATCATCCCATCCCATCATACCCATCCTGGGGAATACAGGCTAAGTGAAACAGGGTAGTGGCCCAGTGTCAGCCACTGGCATGTAGCCTGCTGGGGGGTTAGCAGACTAAAGCACTGGTGTTATGTATCTTCTTGACCATCCTTTATTCATCACCCCCAAAACCCATCAGACCTGCTGACAGAGCACGGCTCTGAACCCAACCGTGAGACCTCTGTGACTGTCAGCGTATGATACTATACGTCTGCTGTACAACAGGTCCCTGCTCCCTCTGGCCCAGAAGAACGCATCCGTGAGAGCCCAGCATGGCAATCAGCATGGCTGCCAGTGTATCAGTCTGTGTGTCTGTCAGGCTATCTGTTGGTACAGACACACCAGGCCCTGGCCTGAAGGGTTTGAGCCGTCTTTAGCATGCAGTGGCCATAACCCTATAAAGGAAATAGCTCAGCTTGTGGAGGCTTCAAAGGCCAACAAGGAAGGCCATATGTGTAGCATGAAGCCACAGCCCCAAACCAATGGCCTTAAAGATATAGGGAACAGGGTGGGGCAGACATGAGATTACTGCCAGGAAGAACGTGTGTCCACCATGGTGACATATTCTGTAGGACAGGGTGAGGAGGACAAAGAAAACAATCTCCTGGAGTCCTGGGATTTGCTGTCACTGTTGGTTTTCTTTAAAAACTTTCATTATTTGTAACCAATTCTCAAATTTGTAACCACGTTTTTGTATTATAAGGACTACATTATCCTTCTGGAATCTTCTCTGGGCAAGGATGGCTCTGGCTTTATCTGGAGCCCAGACATTACACACACACACACACACACACACACAGAGAGAGAGAGAGAGAGAGACAGAGAGAGACAGAGAGAGAGACAGAGAGAGAGACAGAGAGACAGAGAGAGACAGAGACAGAGAGACAGAGAGAGACAGAGAGACTCATATAAATGCATCCATATGGTTAGTGTTGACAACTTGGTTTCCCATAATAAAGATCAAAAGATCAAATATCTTTTGCAAGTTAAGTATTTAAACCAAAGCAAAGGCTACACAAAAATCTCCAGCGCCCGAGAAAGCCACGTCTGTGGCTCACACCAGAAAACTGGGCTGTACGGTCCCAAGGCGGTATTTGGAATGAAACAACCAGAAATATTTCCTGAAACTTCTTTTGGGAACCACACAGTTTGTTCACACTATATTTTATTCTACGTTACACGGGACAGTTGACTTTGAGCGGGCAAACATCCCACACACTGTGACAACAGGAAGTCCACAGCCCAGGAGTGTCTTGGCTCCTTGTACCCTAGAGGAGAGGGGCTTTTTCTCTTCAAGGTTCCAGAGACCCGATGCTGATGCTGTGACTCACTCAGCTCTGAGGCCCTCCCCTTCCTCTCCCCCTCCTCTCCTGATCCCTCCCCCTCTTTGCACCTCCCTCCCTCCACCCTCCCGGGCTCTCTCCACAGCCCTGGGCTCTAACTGCAGCAAGCAGAGACAATTTCTCCCTCTGCCTTCACCAGCGCCCACCCTGACCCTGGCCCGAATTTGACTGTGATTCGCAGGCCAGCCAGAAACATGAGGCTGGCCCACGCTCTGCTGCCCCTGCTGCTACAGGCCTGCTGGGTGGCCGCACAGGACATCCAGGGCTCCAAAGCAATTGCCTTCCAAGGTGAGTGACCTGGCTGTGCTCCCTGTGTGCTGTGTTTAGCTGCTGGAAGGTCTGGAAGTATATGGGCTCAATGCCCCACAAGGTATAAGGTCCCTTGTCCTCCTTTGTCTTAATCTTGTGGAGAGCCTCTGAGAAGAGGGCTTGTCCCTTGTCCAAGCCTGCATTCTATTTATTTCCCGTCTTGAAGCTGCTATAACACGCGACTCCCAACTGAAAGGCCCCAGAGTCCTGTCACCCCAAATCTTGCCATGCTAGGGAGATGACAGGTTGGTAAACTCCAGAGGGATTGACCAGCAAGGGGAGCCTGTGGTCATCACTCCGTGTTCGCTCTCTATCCTGAGTGAATGACTGTATAGGTCCCAGAATTGATAGTCTTTCTTTGCTTGATAGCCAGCATAGGTAGCCTGTCTCTTCACAGGAGGCCATAGATCTGGTGGCTTTGAGTTGAATCTGAGACTATAAGGAGAAACAGTCCAGTCGGCTCAAGCAGCCCCTGCTCTCTATAACTGGCCAAAGCCACTGTAACTGAGCAAGGCTCTGTCCTAGGACAGGACACCCTGAGACTTAGCTATCACTCAGACCCTGCTGGGTGTTGCCTACCAGGCAGGTGAGGGGCTGGGGCTGCATCAATCACCTGCTCGGAGCTGTGCTGGTGAGAATGGATGGGGCCTGTCCAGGAACCCCCTGGCCAGTATAGGGGATATGTGAAGGGGCCTAGTGCTCCCAGCGGGGCTCAGGGCATGGCTCACGGGACCTTCTCTGGCTCAGACTGCCCTGTGGATCTATTCTTCGTGCTGGATACCTCGGAGAGTGTGGCCTTGAGACTGAAACCTTATGGGGCCCTGGTGGACAAGGTGAAATCCTTCACCAAGCGTTTCATTGACAACCTGAGAGACAGGTAGGGTGAGCTTGCCTTGGCCTGTCCTGTAGCTCTGTGGTCCTGGGGTTGGGGAGGACTGGACCTGCATGTAGGGTCGTGCCTTAACTCCATTATTTCAGAAGCTGCCCAGAGTTTCATCTCATGCCTCTGCAGCTCAGCGAGACAGAAGGGAGGCTGAGTTGGGTGGCAGATGGAACAGCGGGGAGGAAGTCACCTTGCCAACAGGACTAAGACAGTTCTGAGTATACAGATGTGGGGTCTCCACACTCCAAACACAGACAGGGGTTTGGGGAGTCAGCCAGATGCGTAGCTATGCCTGGTACACAGAGTTCTGCAAGCAGCTGGATCCCACCTACCCACATGGACATTAAAGTTTCCACCTAAGTCCTGGGCCGAACATCCCCAGTGTCTTCATCACAGGAGCTGAGAGGAGGGGACTATGGGACATAGCATGCTTCATTCACTCTCTTCCTCCCTCCCTCTCAACGGGGCACTGAGAACAGAGGGTGTGGCTGGGGGAGGGCAGGCCCTGAGGAAGGCTGTAGATGTAAGTCTCCTCCTCTAGCAGTGTCCTGAGGACAGTGGTCAGTCACTGTCAGGACAGGAACTCAGCTGTACAGGCCTCAACCCTGCTAACTACCCATCCAGGGCTGGGGGCTCTCCCCACAGAGACAGTGGGCTCCGGCAGATTGTAGCGAACCATCTACCCCCAAGGCTGTCACCTCAGGGACCTGAACTTAGCGAAAATGTCTGGGGTTGTAGGAAGAAAAAAGGAGATCTAAGAGAAGATGGCAGTGGGTGTCCTCCGTCCCTTTACTTAGCTTCCGGTGTCTCAGGATCCCACCTGTGAAAGGGGGTGGAACTATTAGCTTCACCACAGGGGCCTTGGTCACGCTGTCTCTTGAAAAACCACGTGGGCCACCATCGCAAACCCTGGAGAGGTGTGGGGCCAGATGCTACAGAGCAGGGTGGAGATAACTCGGACCCACTTCAGAAACCCCCATGTCCTGGTTAAAATTGCCCTGTGCCTGTCTCTAGTCTCACCCAGCCTTATTCAGTTCTGGGGTCACCTTTACAGCTCAGTTGAGACTCGGGTTGATTTGTATGGTCATACCCACGTGTGGCCCCAGGACAGGGACCACCTCTTTCAGTCTCAAGCCCCTGAGCCACCCGTTTATCTGTGAGATGAGGACACAGTAGTGTCCTTGGGTGGTGGGACAGCAAGTTCTTTCATGAAAGTCAAGGTTCGCATGTCCTTGAGGGGGGTCTCTCTGGGTTCCTGTCACCTCATTTCACCTACGACTCACAGGTACTACCGGTGTGACCGCAACCTGGTGTGGAACGCGGGCGCGCTGCACTACAGTGACGAGGTGGAGATTATCCGAGGGCTCACGCGCATGCCCAGTGGCCGCGATGAGCTCAAGGCCAGCGTGGATGCGGTCAAGTACTTCGGGAAAGGCACCTATACTGACTGTGCCATTAAGAAGGGGCTGGAGGAGCTACTCATAGGGTGAGTGGAGCAGGGCCAATCACAATAGCTAAATCTCCCTCGTGTCTATGAGCCGGGACAGTCTAAGGTGGCTCTATCCACAGGCCTTTTCAACCTGTGTACTACAGGGTTTCCTTGGCCCGTTTTCATGGCCAGGTGAACTTCCAGCAGGCTAGGCTGCCTGTTACCCATCAAGCACTGAGTTGATGGCTAAAGACTTTGCCTCAGGGAGTGATGCGCCAGTAGCCACAAACCTCTCAGCAGGGACCACAGGGCCCCTGATCTCCACCTATCCATGTGTCTATCCACTGTCTCCTCAGCTGGTGAACTAAATGGCTCTAGTCACCACCCACAGGTAGCAGAGATAGAGAAGCAGAGAGAGACCATAGCAGATACAGAGAGAGACACCAGCTATTGCAGTATACCCTGAGAAGTCCTTTAGCAGGCGGGGGTTGGGGGGGTGAGGGTGAGGGTGAATGGCTTCTATCTCACTTGCTATCCTGCGTGGGTTTGAGGATCTTTCCTCACATGGCTTCCCATAATGCCCCAGGTATTGAGCTGATGGGCAAGAGGTGGCTATAACTCTGGGCTCACAAGGTCCCCATGCCCAGTGGGGTAGGCACAGGCTACATTATCTATCCAGCCTCCCTCAGAATCAGCTGCCTAGTGCAGCCAACACAGGGGAGCAATCCCTGCCTCCTCACGACTACCCACTTTTGTGGCTTCGCTGGCTCTTCAGCGTTAGGAGACTGCCGGGCTGAACTCAGGCCCGAGGTTCGTTTAGCACGTCCACCTCAACACCCATGTGTGGTGAATTTGCATGGGATGGTCAGGCCCTATCTGTCATCTTGTGTAACTTTATGAGGCAAGAAGGCTAGTGGCTGGGTTAAGGGTCTAGGAATTTGGAGCATGGCCACCTCGTGCAGTCCGCAGAATAAACTTGGAGGCAGGTTTTCTAGAATATACATGGTATGGCTCCCAGCATGTGTGAAAGACCTCATGTCTGGGTGGGCCCCTGCTTCATTCTGACCTATTCCACAAGGAGGCCCACTGCACTTTTTAGGGTAAAACAATCAAAGACTGTGGGTCTCCTCAACTCTGACACCGATTACCTTCCACAGGACTACCCCAGTAGCCCAGGGTCACCCCTGGGCCCCTTGTTCTCAGAGATTTGGGGCCCAAGGCATCTTGAGATGATGCCCATTTAGGGTGTGCAAGCTGAGGACGGGTGTCTTTCCTGAAAGCATGCATCTCGAAGTGATTTTTGCAGACATGTAACCCCACGAAACTGGATACTTTATAATTATGATCAATGGTAAAAACCTGGTCCCTGCGTGACAGGGGCCAGCATGTCCAGAGCTGCCTCAGGTTCTTCTCCTGGGCCTCAGCTCTGAGGGTCTCAGCTCCGGTTCCAGGGCTCTGAGCCCTAGACAGGGTCCTCACACTGCCCATCTCTCCAGGGGCTCCCACCTGAAGGAGAACAAGTATTTGATCGTGGTGACTGACGGGCATCCTCTCGAGGGCTACAAGGAACCATGTGGGGGTCTGGAAGATGCAGTGAATGAGGCCAAACACCTGGGCATCAAGGTCTTTTCTGTGGCTATCACACCTGACCACCTGGTAAGAGTCTTTCCTCCCCTTATACCAAACACGCAAGATGGAGGGCCTCTGGCCTCCTGGGCCTCAGAGCCACTGGCTTCCTGGGCCCCTCTCTTCTGCCACTGTTTGGGTAAACACAGTCTGTTTCAAGGCCTCCCACCTGCTAGGTCACTGGTCTGACCCTTGGGGTGAAGACTCCCCAGTAGACAGTCCTAGCCTTTCAAAGGGCTGACTCCACCCCACTGAGGAGCGTGGGTATCCCTGTGTGGGTTCTGCCACTACTACCCAGTCCACAGTGGCACATGGCCTTGTGGAGGTGGCTCATTCATGCTCTCCTTCCTTGCACTCCTCAGGAGCCACGTCTAAGCATCATCGCCACAGATCACACATACCGACGCAATTTCACAGCGGCTGACTGGGGATATAGCCGCGATGCTGAAGAGGTCATCAGCCAGACCATCGACACCATTGTGGACATGATTGTGAGCATGGACATCTTCGGGGTCGGGGGTCAGGGATTGGGGGTCAGAGGTTGGGGGTTGGGCATCAGGGGCTGGGGGGTCAGAGGTCGGGGGGTCAGGAGTCAGGGGTCAGGGGCTGGGGGTCAGAGGTCAGGAGTCAGGGGTCAGGGGGTGGGGGTCAGAGGTCAGGGGTCAGGAGTCAGGGGTTAGGGGTCAGGGGTAGGGGGAAGAAGGACTGTGCCCACAGGAGAGAGTAACTCATTCTTTCATTTTCATTTCAGAAAAACAATGTGGAGCAAGTGGTAAGTGCTTCCCTCTGAGACCTGAGAGTCAGGGCCTGGGTCTTACATGGGTCCTAGCTCTAGCCCGCTGTTGGAGTTGTGTGTCCTAGGGCTCTTCCCTCTCCCTGTTTGGTCTTTGACTGATCTCTTGTCTCTTTCTTCCACAGTGCTGTACTTTCGAGTGCCAGGTAAGTGTGTCCCACCCTCTCTGCTGGCCGCGGGACCTCTGTCTAAGATCTAGGGTTAATAAGGTCTCTCTTGTTTCCTTCAGGCTGCCAGAGGACCTCCAGGGCCCCGAGGTGACCCTGGGTATGAGGTGAGTTGTCAACGGAAGTATTTTAATATAGGTAGAAGCAGTGAATTAATTCACCGCTGTATTTCTTTATCTTATGCTAATCCCCATAACCTCACAGAGAAACCAAGATTTATTTCAAGCTGCACCTCAATACCTGGGCAGTTAAGGGATGTGTATTAACCTCTTAAGCTAATCTGGCGACCTCCCAGCCATGATCCCAAAATACTTGCTTCTTATTCTTGGTCTGGCTCTTTGGGCTTCAGGTGTGTTTCCATGACCTCTCTCTGGACCCCTCCCTCATGGCTCTAACCTCTCTTCATCCTCGTGACCGATCTGACTCTCCCTTCCTCTCTATCTCCTTCCCCTGGCTGGTGGAAATCCCACCCTATTCTCTCTTGTGCCCAGCCATTGGGTGATCCGCATTTATTGACAAGGCTGAGAATAAATGGTAAGAACTGTTTATACAAACTTGAGACGAGAGATTCTTGACCTACGCTTTATAAGGCTGGAATGAAACAAGAGATGAGGGCAGAGAAATGAGAATTTGAACAACACAAGGATGATAACCTGTACACTGTACGCACAAACATTTACTCTGTGGTTGAGATAGCCCTGTCCTTGATGGGACGGGCCACAGAGGAAGCCATAATTCTGTGCCTACATCCTTGGGCACCTGGTACACTCAACACTGGCTGTTAGCTGCCTTTTATCCATGGAGAAAGTCCCGGCTTAATGTGAGTTTGAGGTGTGGGAGTTGATCCGGAAGGTTGCCTGCAGACTTAAGTGTCAACTCAGCATCTGCTTGACCCTTCTGGTGGAGCTGGGAATGAAACTGGGGTTCTCACCGTGACTCACGTGGGACAAATCTGAACACCGAGGGAGACTCTCAGTGTTGGTCCCTAAAGAAGGTTAGGTCTAGAATGGTTCTCCCACCACACGGCCATCATCCACAGAGCTGTGTTATGGCTCTCCCGGGAGTTTCTGTGATGGGTCTCCCTGCTCCTCTGGGCCTGAGGCAGCGAATCAGCTCAGCCTTGAGCACCTACAGGCAGAGGTACAGCTCTGGGTTCAAATCCATCCAGGATGACACAGCATGAGGACCCTGGTGGGTAAGACTCCCAGATGCCAGGCAGGCTCAGAACCACAGCCATGATGACTCTGGAGCCTGGATGGAATTGCTCTGAAGATCCTTTTCATGCAAAAGGGGTCTTGCCCCGCTTTCCAGAGCAGATGGCCATGGCTCCTGACCTGGCCTCCCCTGAGCTGATCTCCTCTGCTTTCCAGGGGGAACGAGGAAAGCCGGGTCTTCCAGGAGAGAAGGGAGAAGCTGGAGACCCTGTAAGTATTGATTACTGTCTGCATGAGGATGGGGACAGAGGTGGAGAAGCCCGAGGCTGGGCATCTGGGCTGTAGAAACTTCCAGAACCATAATTTTAAGCACAGAGACCACACAGCTTATCTTTTGTTGGGGGAAGAAAGGTGCCCAAGGGGTCAGGCCAACCAAATCCCAGGGCCTCTGCTTTCAACCCATGATAAGTCTCCTGGCAATTCTCTCTCTCTTCTAGCCCTCCTCAGGGTGTCCTGGCTCCCTTCCCTCTCCTCTGGGGTGCTGTGTATACCCTATCCTCCCTCCTGTGTGTGCTGGGTTCCTTCCTGACCTTCAGGGACCTCACAGCTGGTCACTTGAGGATTCTATGTGGGTCTAGCTGTAGCAAGAAGTGAGGTGGGCTGAGTCAGACCTTCCAGTGCTATCCAGAGATGTCTGACTATCTCTTGTTCTGTTCCAGGGACGACCTGGGGATCTTGGACCAGTCGGGTACCAGGGTATGAAGGTAGGTGTCCTTAATGTCCAATGGCCTCTCTTGGGTGGGGTGGATTAGGGTTTGGAAGCAGAGTACAAGCTGCCGTGCACAACAATAATGGATCTTTTCCTTTTCTGTTCGGTTCATAGGGAGAAAAGGGGAGCCGTGGAGAGAAGGTAAGTAAGGGCCAGCTTCTGGGTGTGTTCCTCTGGGTACACAGAGTTATCTTGACTGATGTGCATCGGGGGAGGCAGTTGGTATTTCTGTTAGAGGGGAGCATGAGAAATAGAGCCTCCTGGCTCTCTGTATGCCTCTGCGGGAATGTGGCTGGTCTTTAGAGACAGACCCCATGATTTCTGCTGCCACCACAGGCCACCTGGGTCAGAGAGAATGGGAGTTGGGGGAGGGGGTGTCATGATGCCTTGGTAGACAGTTCCTGGAGACCCTTAGAACACAAACCCTCTTGTCTTCCCTACCCATTCTGCCCTGTGTCCCTGATCTCTCTGTCCGGTGTCCCTGGACTCCACTTCTCCGCTCTCTTGAGTTGGTGGGATGGTGTCACCATCCCACCTGATGGGAGAATGGAGGTGCAGTGGGAGCTGCCCTCTGACCCTCTTCTTCCTGTTTCCACAGGGTTCCAGAGGACCAAAGGGTTACAAGGTGAGTATGGACAAGCCGAGGACGTAGATGCTGTCCATGGGCTGGTGCTAGTGACATCTGACCTCTGTCTAACCTTCTGGTCTCTGTGCCTCACAGGGTGAGAAAGGCAAGCGTGGCATCGACGGGGTAGACGGCATGAAGGTAATCCTGAGGCGGGGGGTGAAGGGGCTGGGGCTGGGATCGTGGGGTGTGCTGTCTAGGATGGGAGGTAGACAAAGCCAGGGGCTGCTCCAAGTGTGGGTGCAGTTCCCATAGAGGAATTTCTCGGGAAACTTGGAGATGAGTCAGGCGATGTTTCCTGCCAAAACCCAGGTCCTAGTAAACCCCAAGCAATCCACTTATTTTCAGAGGGCTCCTGACTTTCCTAGGAGGGGCTCGGATGAATAAAACTCTAGTCTCCACTCAACCATTCCAATCTTGACGATTCCTTCTCCTTCCAGGGGGAAACGGGGTACCCAGGACTACCAGGCTGCAAGGGCTCTCCAGGATTTGATGTAAGTCACTTCCTCTACCCCTATAACTTAGAATTATGGATTCTTAGGAACTTGGTCCAACCCTTGCTATGCTGGCTTCTCCCAATAGCTGAGCTGTTATTTGGAGTCATTTGATTCATTTGCTCGGCCTGAGTATGGCCTCTTGTCTGGGGCCCACGGGGAATCTTGGCTAGCTCTAACTTATATTTCCATCTTTCTACCAGGGCATTCAAGGACCCCCGGGTCCCAAGGGTGATGCTGGTGCCTTTGGGATGAAGGGAGAAAAGGTGAGTGGCAGGCAGCTCCAGAAAATGGAGACTTTGATATCTACCAAGTCCTGGGTCAAGCATTCCTCCCAGGACCCACAGTGTGAGGAACAAGCCTAGCTCAGAGCAGCGCAGCCATAAAGACTCGAATGGCAGCCTCAAGTTTGCCATTCACTATCCAAACATCTCAGGTCTGGACCAGAGGAGGTTTGAGGCTGAGATGGTCTAGACTGTGCTATGCAGCTGTGGGTGACTTGGAGGATCCTGGGAGGTCAGAACTCTTCCAGAGTTGGTTGGGGTAGCCTGAGGTTAGGGTAATAAGAGTATGGTCACTAAGCCAAGATGTGGCTTTCACTTGTATGGATCCATGACTTCTGATCTTCCCCAGGGAGAAGCTGGAGCAGACGGTGAGGCTGGGAGACCAGGGAGCTCAGGCCCACCTGGAGATGAGGTAAGATGGGGTGGGCATGAGGTGGGATAGGATTGGCCTCATGGACACTGGGGCTTATGGTCATTCTCAACTTGTCCTCCTCCAGGGTGATCCAGGAGAGCCTGGTCCCCCCGGAGAAAAAGGAGAGGCTGGTGATGAGGTGAGCCCTATTCTTCTCCAGCCTTCATCTTCACATGCAGACTGAGTGCAGGCTAGTGCACTAACTAACATGTGCTATTCCTCCTTGTCCCAGGGAAATGCTGGCCCAGATGGTGCCCCTGGAGAGAGGGTGAGTCGGCTGGATGGTACTGTCACTACTGTCTTCACCATCCACAGAAAAGGCTTGGGCAGCTTGGCCTGGGCCTGGTCTCAGTCCTTAGTGCATGCCTTGGCTAGGTGGGAAGCCAGACACCAGGCATCGTAGATTTCACCTTGTGTGCTGGCCTTTGGGTGACTTGGGTGTCTGTGGAGGTGGGAGGCCTGAGGAACACAGAGGCCCATCCCTGGACTGGTCTCACATGACCATAGAGACAGCTGTTGAGATCATCAGGCCTAACTCTCAAGCTTCTTCCCACTCACCCTTTCCTAACAGTGGAACGCAGGCAGCCTCACGTCCGTCCGTTTCTCTTCACACAGGGCGGCGCTGGTGAAAGGGGACCTCGGGGGACCCCTGGTGTGAGGGGTCCAAGGGGAGACCCGGTGAGTCATGCCTGGGGGGCTGTCTAGGGGGAACACTGAGGCCAGACAGAGTTGAGCACAGATCCACAGGGCCAGGCATGCTGACTTATTGGTGTCTATGCCTCTGCTCTCCTGTTTTCCTCTGGAGGGCTGGAACTGCCGGGGCTCTGGCAGGGAATCTAACATAGGGCACTGACCCAAATCCTGTCAGAGACTTGCTCATTAGTAGGCCCATCTGGAGAAGGAGAAGCTGCAGGTAGGGCCAGCCTTGGTCTCTAGTTTTGAGTCCAACAGACCCAGGCAACTCTCACCAGAGTGCCTTAATTGCTTGCTGCCCAGATGGTGGCTCTCCCTAGAGCAAACTGCCAGTGGCCATGTGGCTTCTACCTCTACAGTCATCGGCTCATTTCTCCCCAGGGTGAAGCTGGACCACAAGGCGACCAAGGAAGAGAGGGCCCTATCGGCATCCCTGGAGAATCGGTAGGAAACCTGTTATATTGTGGGGAACTGTGATGGCTAACTAAGCCAAGAGTTTCATTTGGGTCTTCAGAAGGAAGTGTTCCCAGTGGCTCAGCATGGTGGGGGAGGGGAGGGACTCTCCTACAGATAATGTGTCCCTGCAGACACATAGTGTCCATGCTAGCCTGGTTTGGCTGGGTATGGATGTGTGCCAGTGCTCAGCATGAGGCCAAGAAATGTACTGGAGGCTGTGGGACACAGACACTTGCAGCCTCTGTGTCATAATCTCAGATCTCTGGCCTTGAACTGTTATGTTCACAGGGCCTGGTAGTTTTGGAGTGAGGGGTAATAGAGACCTGGCTACAACAGAAAGGGGGAGACTATGTCGATGGGGACTGATATAAGTTCCTGGGCTATATGTAGGATGGAGGTGAGCTCTTTGCATCCTTGGGAGACACAGCTACGAGGCTGGCTCCAGGGAGTTTGGGAGAATTAGCAAGCATAAGATTCCAGCATCTAAGGGTATGAGCAAGACATTCCAGAGCCCATGTTCAGGGAGCCAGGGCCCATACAACCAGTCTCAGTCCAGAGACACTGGGGTCTTCAGGTCACCAGGCCAGGTATGACCCCTCAGAGCCATCAGGAGGGAAAGAGACAGGGATAGACATAGCTTGAGTCTGGAGTTATCCTTGCTTGTGTCTAATAAGGAAGGGACAGAAGTCTTGGTGAGAGAACCCACTTCATATGGAAGTCCCACCAGGGCTAAAGGTACTTCCCAGGCCAGTACAGCTGTTAAGGTCCCCTGAACAAAAGAGACATCCACGTACCCTGGCATCTAAAGGCTCCTGCATGGATACGAAAAAGACATGCAGGAAGCCCAGACTAACTAAACTCCATACTGGCCACAGACCACACCTGTCATGAGGCCCTGAGGGTCCTCCGCCCCTGTGCCCAGGACCCTAGATGACAATGGTGGAGTCATGGTCTGGGACTCTCAGCTCACAGGGAAGGCAAACAGATGTGACTTGGGGGTGGTGAGCTGAACTCTCATTGTTTTTAATCTAGGGTGAGGCTGGCCCCATTGGACCTAAAGGGTACCGCGGTGATGAAGGTCCTCCAGGCCCTGAGGTAAGAACTTGCCCACTCTGCCCTGCTATTCGACTAGGCCAGCCCTGAGTGTCGCCCTGAGGACTATTCTAGTCCTGCAGTATCTCCTATACCCCCACCCCATTTCTCTACACCTGCTCTTCCCTCTCTTGCCCCAGAGAAGGATATTGCAGCCTGAACTTACATTTTCTATGACCTAGCTATTACCTGTTCCTCTCTTTTAGGGCCTCAGAGGAGCCCCAGGACCTGTTGGTCCCCCCGGAGACCCAGGACTGATGGGTGAAAGGGTAAGTATTTGGGAGAACAACCCTGCTGGGCTACTGGTATTCACCAGAGACTCCGGCAGCTGGGACTTGCTGTAACTTGCCCCTGGGAGGGGTATTGAGGGGCATCCATGGTTGGCTCTCAAGAGTAAAGATGCCCCATCCAAGCCCCTCTTACTTAGAGGCTCAGTTCAGAGCAGATCCGGGGATGGGGGAGCTCCCTGACTGACAGGAGGAGCTCTGGGGACACAGATGTCCCCAGCCATCTTGCTACCATCTGTCATGGTAACAGCAACTCTGTCTTCTCTCAGGGTGAGGATGGACCACCAGGAAATGGCACAGAAGGTTTCCCCGGCTTCCCTGTGAGTGTCAGAGGCATGTCTACTGGGGACTGCTTTGGTATCCCTCGGGCCAACCTGGGCAACTGGATGGGTGGGATAGATCAGAGCCATCAGTTAGCCTGGGCATTTGGACCTGGAATTCTATCAACCCTGGGTCCATCTTGTGGTTCTCACTTGGCTGTCCTCTCCAATGGACCTTGGTATAACCATTCTATTTTCCTTTACAGGGGTATCCAGGCAGCAGAGGCCCTCCTGGGATAAATGTGAGTATCCCACCATGCCTCTGTCAGGGCATGTATGTATGTTCACAGTTCTTACATGCCCCCATGGGGGCCTGCACAATCAACACGTTGTGAGTACCTTTGCACAACACCAGGCAGCGCGCACATACACTTACATGTGACCCTGAGGTTGCACCACTGACTTCAGAAACACCCAGACCATATCACATCCATCTTCTCTGCCTTCTTTACTCCCAAGATCTCACCAACCAATGTATGTTGTCTCCTGCAGGGCACAAAGGGATACCCTGGCCTCAAGGGGGATGAGGGTGAAGTTGGAGACCCAGGAGAGGATGTAAGTGGGGTGAGGGGAGGGGAAGACTCTGTCAAGTGTGCTAACCCTGCAGGCTTCGCTCGCTGGAACAGTAGCGCAGGGCAGGCTGGAGATGTCCTCTGAGGGACTGGAGTGGCTGGGCTGGAGTCTGGGCAACTGATATACCTGTCTGTTCCTGCTGACTCCATTCAATTTCCTTCCAGAACAATGACATTTCACCTCGTGGAGTCAAAGGGGCAAAGGGATACCGAGGCCCAGAGGGACCCCAGGTAGGTGATGTGGCAGGAGGGCTTGGGGTTCTGTAGAAGCAAGGCAAGGGTGTATAAAATAACTAGAAGCAGGAGCCAACAGACCTAAGGGACCAGGCTTACCCCCCCCCAAAACAATCAGGGACACTGAGGTTCCCCAGAGGACATATAGTTTAAGAATCCATGGACTCATTGATCCAAGCTCCCCACTTAAAGTCTTTGTCTGCTTTTGCTCTGACAGGGACCCCCAGGACACGTGGGACCACCTGGGCCAGATGTAAGTACGGCATCTGTGAATAAGGTCTTGGGGTTGACCACTATGGCTGTGAATCCTGATAGGACCATTAATGAAAACTGTTCACAGCTGGAGGCAGCTGGAGACAGCTGGGGGCACCTGGGGGCAGCTGGAGGCACCTGGGGACAGAGGCTTGAAGCCTTGTACCCAAGCCACAGACACACATGACTACAGTTGAGTCTTGTGATGACTTCAGGGGACACAGGTAACAACTGTGGGAGACATGTGGCCATGGGGCACACATGGCAGCTATGTGTTGGCAACTGCATCATATATTATGTTCTTAGAGGGTAAAGCCAGGAAGACTCTAGGCTGAGAGGAGTCCCTGAGTAGATCCAACCCCCAGGGGTTCCCAGTGACCACCAGGAATGGCCTCCACCCAAGCCATGTTAACAATCTCATCTCTTTCCCTAGGAGTGTGAGATTCTGGATATCATCATGAAAATGTGCTGTGAGTATTTGGATCTCAGGTTGCCTTTTTAAAAAATGAGCCAGCAAGCTCCTGTCAGCCACAGAGCCCAGCTTCTGCTCCAGAAGGGTCTCAGAGATGGGGAGGAATAAGTGGGCAGGGCCTAGGCTATACTGAGGTTGGCAAGTCTTTCACACCAGGGAGGGGCTACCCACCCTCTGAGATTTCAGGGACTCTGACATGCTGAGGGCCTGGCTGGAGTTGAGTGGAGCTAAGCAGAGCAGGACAGGGCACCTTGTAATCCAGAGTTGTCCTATTTAGCGCCTTTTCTCCTCTCTCCCCAGCCTGCTGTGGTGAGTGATGTCTCTTCACTCTCAGGAGTTCCTGTACAGCGTTAAGTAGACCCATCCTGGCTCTGCAGCAGGCCAGCCATGCAGCAGTTATGCACCCGACCACGTGCTTTCCCACCGGCCCTTCCTTCCCAGGGAGCAGTACCCTGGGATCATGCAGGCCGAGGATACTGCTGAGCCCTGGCCTTTCTCCCTAACGTTTCAAGTAACCATCCACAGGCTGGAGCTGGAAGCACACTTCCAGGCCTGTCTTATCCACTCCTCCACAGGATCAGAGCTAGGATGCAGGAGCAAGAGTAGCAACTGTTGGGTCTGGTCAAAGAAGGCCAACCTGACAAGCCTAGTTCCCAAGGAGACATGGGAGAAGAGTCACGATCCACAGTGCGGATCCCAGGACACAGGGGTGGGACTGTGGCGTACAGAGGGAAGCCCACAGAAGGGCGCTAAGGGCTGGCCCATCCCCCTCCCTAGAGTGCACGTGTGGTCCCATTGACATCCTGTTCGTGCTGGATAGCTCGGAGAGCATTGGCCTACAGAACTTTGAGATTGCCAAGGACTTCATCATCAAGGTCATTGACCGGCTGAGCAAGGATGAGCTGGTCAAAGTGAGTACGAGCCAGCCCGGGGCCACAGGTAGGGCCGACAGAAAGCCGATCCCCTCCACCAAAGCTTCAAGGCTCATCACTGTATACACTGATTGATTGATGTATACACTGAGCTGGCTGGACCCTTCAACAAAGCCAAACAGTTTACAGTTTATCCTTAACATCCATGGAAGAATGAATATATATATATATATATATGTATATATATATATACACACACACACACACACACACACACACATATATATATTTATATTTATATATGTTTGTATATATATATATACATATATGTATATATATGTGTGTGTATGTATATATATATAATGTATATATATGGAAGATATGTATGTATGTTTGGTAGAGATATATATGGAAGATACATGTGTACATATATGTACATGTATATATACATATATGTATGTATGGTAGATATATATATATGAAAGATGCATATATGTACACATATGTATATATATACATATACACATATATGTATGGTAGAGATATATGGAAGAAGAATATACTTGCACATATATGTATATATATACACACACACATATACACATACATATGTATGCACGTACATACATACATATACATACATATATACATACACGTGTGTGTGTGTGTGTGTGTGTGTGTGTGTGTGTGTGTGTGTGTGTATTCTCACCACTTGGCCAGAGAATCCTGATAGTATGCCCAGAGCTCATCCTTTAAGGACAGAATCTTGGAGGACCATGTACACAGCATTGTGGACCTGGGAGAGTAGTTAGGGGGGAGGGCTCTGGGTGAATGAGCATACAGGAGTCTTGGGCTTTGAGGGAGAGGCCCTTGGAAAGCTGGGATCCTAGGACATAGCGGTGTTGGACTCCAGAACCAATGGTGTCATTTCCACAGTTTGAACCAGGGCAGTCCCATGCAGGTGTGGTACAGTACAGCCACAACCAGATGCAAGAGCACGTGGACATGAGGAGCCCCAATGTCCGCAACGCCCAGGACTTCAAAGAGTAAGAGCATCCCCAAGATCTCTGCTCCATTCCTGGTCCTACAGCAGGCTGGCCCAACCAGGACCCTGGCCTGTCTGTCTTTTGTGCAGAGCCGTCAAGAAGCTACAGTGGATGGCTGGCGGCACATTCACCGGAGAAGCGCTGCAGTACACCCGGGACCGGCTGCTCCCGCCGACCCAGAACAACCGAATTGCCCTGGTCATCACAGACGGACGCTCTGACACTCAACGGGACACAACACCTCTCAGTGTGCTCTGCGGCCCTGACATTCAGGTGGGCAGCTGCATAACCCCAGCAGTGGCTGAACAGGGGGGCTCCTGCAAGCATGGGGGCGCTGTTCTCCAGGGGGAGGTAAAGTGCAGGATCAGCTGATTGGTACAAATGTATCCTCTGCAGGTAGTGTCTGTGGGCATCAAGGATGTGTTCGGCTTTGTCGCGGGCTCCGACCAGCTCAACGTCATTTCCTGCCAAGGCTTGTCACAAGGTCGGCCAGGGATCTCTCTGGTGAAGGAAAACTACGCAGAACTTCTAGATGACAGCTTTCTGAAGAACATAACAGCCCAGATCTGTATAGGTGGGTGCTGGTGATCAGCAGGTTGGGTGGGCAATGCCTGCGTCTGTCTTAGACACGCCTCCTCAGCTTTCAGGGATGGTTTGGGCTAGAATCAGCCCTCACTATGTGCCTGGCACTTTTACCTCAAGAAAGATTGTGACCTGGCTGTGTGGCACTGTCCAGGGTGAACCCTGGCCCATCCGAGCAACATGAGAACACCTGTTCTTACACTACATACATGGGACAAGGCCCCTAGCCCCAACACAGCGGGCACACTGTATGTCAGCCTTGTGATTGGTCTGACTCCATGCTGTGGACAACTTGGTGAAGAGATGCATTCTGTGTCAGATTCATGATGGGCAGTTGATTAGCAGCACGGTAGAGCAGTTGACATTCAACCTACCTCTCCTCCTCTGAGACTCAGTTTCCCCTTTTTAAGAGGAGGCCAAAGGCCTGACCCTACCTTTCAGTATTTTGGAGCCAGGACCAGGAGATGGTGCTAGGACACTGTCTGTCTGTCTGCAGCTGACCAAGGCAGAATTCAAAGTGGGCATGGTTCACAGGGTCATGGAGACATGATGGCAGTCATATTCATGTGACTTCTCTTTACAGATAAGAAGTGTCCGGATTATACCTGCCCAAGTGAGTACAAGGATGGGCTGGGACAGGGTGGGGAAGGCAGGACCTGATAAGGGCCCCACAGGGGTCTGGACACTCTCCTCTGAGGCTTAGCAGCTCTGAAAATCTGGGTACCCTCTGGCCAGTCCTATGCAGTCCACCTAGTCTCAGGCTACCCTCTCTGTTCCGCAGTCACGTTCTCCTCCCCGGCTGACATCACCATCCTGCTAGACGGCTCAGCCAGTGTAGGCAGCCACAACTTCGAAACCACCAAGGTCTTTGCCAAGCGCCTAGCTGAGCGATTCCTGTCGGCAGGCAGGGCGGATCCCTCCCAGAATGTGCGGGTGGCCGTGGTACAGTACAGTGGCCAAGGCCAGCAACAGCCAGGTCGGGCGGCTCTTCAGTTCTTACAGAACTACACAATGCTGGCCAGCTCTGTGGACAGCATGGACTTCATCAACGACGCCACAGACGTCAACGATGCTCTGAGCTACGTAACTCGTTTCTACCGGGAAAAATCATCAGGTGCCACCAAGAAGAGAGTGCTGTTGTTCTCAGATGGCAACTCACAGGGGGCCACGGCAGAGGCCATTGAGAAGGCTGTGCAGGAGGCGCAGCGTGCAGGCATTGAGATCTTTGTGGTGGTGGTGGGACCCCAGGTGAATGAGCCCCACATCCGTGTGCTCGTCACTGGCAAGACTGCAGAGTATGACGTGGCCTTTGGTGAGCGCCACCTATTCCGTGTACCAAACTACCAGGCCCTGCTTCGTGGTGTACTCTACCAGACAGTCTCCAGGAAGGTGGCACTTGGCTAGAGGGCCACACACATGGCTGTGCGCATGGAGACACACTTCAACAGGTCTTCTTGCCCTTCCCACTGACCAAACAGGAATAGAAAACATGACCCAAATGTTCCTGACCAATTGGTCAACTCAACTGTCTTAAAGGGAAAGCTGAGATGCACACACACTCCTTGCTTTGTGTAAAGTTCTCTGTGGCTCACCAGAGCTCCTATCTAGATCCCGCCCTTGGTTTGGACATCATGGAGGCCATCTTGCTGAACCCCCTTCCTATCTGGGCTGGATCCAGCCACCTCAGCTTCCTTCTCACCGCCCCTCACCTGTCCCTGGTGTCTTCTCACCATCCCTGCAATTTCTGTCTGTGTTCCATCTTCCACGCTCAAAGTGAAGCAGACCTTCCCATGAGCTCAGCTTGCTCGATTATGGCTTTTAGAAAAATTGAATGCAAGAGGATTTCCAAACACAAACTTGGAGGAGACCCCTCCTCTTCATCAGGTGCTTGTCCGTGACCCACGTGGATCTTGGTCTTGGTCCTTAGTGGCTAATCCTTATACTCTGAAAGCAAAGGTGCTATCTGTCAGAGCTCTCTCTCCACACACACACAGGCTTAGCCTGGACAGTTCACACTCAAGTGTTCTGTCAGAACCAATCCAGAGCTTTTTTTCCTCAAAATAGTGACTTGTCCTTTTATTTTCGAAGACTCCCTTTAGTTAGCTTTTTCATGGCTCCCCAACACTCACATTAACCTGGTCCAAATGAGCTATCTCTGCTAATAAAGGTTTCCATTTTTCTCTGTGGCTCTTCCTTTTATCTACCCACATTACCCAAAAATACTTGGAAAGAGAAGCCAATGCCAGATATACTACAGGGCAGAGGAGAAGCTGCCCTGGCCCATGGACACTGCCCATCTGTTTCTGAGAGGAAGGCTTATGGGCCTTCCCATATCCTGGAGCTGTTGGGCTAAGGAGCACAGCACCCTGCAGTGTAGAATGGAGACATTTGGGGTAATGGCTTGTCCAAACTCTAGACCCAACCAGTTCCAACTAGTTTTATCCTAGTTCCAACAAAATTCAACCAAATTAAATCAGATCCAACCAAATAAACCAGACCAAATGATATCTGATGAGATCACACCAGACCTAACCAAATACAACCTGATTAGACCATATCCAATGAGATCTGACACCAAGCTCAAACAAATAGCCAGACATAAATCAGATCCAACTAGTTACACTGGACAAAACTGCAAACTAGACCAGATTAAATCAGACTAAACCATATCCAACCAGATTAGAATAAACAGCACCAGATCCAACTAGAGTAAATTAGAACAAATCGGAGCTAACCAGATTAAACTGGAACAAACTAGACCCAACTAGAATATGCCAGTCCAAACAGATTACATAGTCCAAACCATATCCAACCAGACCAAACCAGATCCAACCAGATTAAACTAGAGCACACCAGATAATAACAGACCAACTTAGATCCTAACAAATTATACCAGAACCAACTAGATCCAACCATATTACACCAGACCAATCTATGTCCAAATAGATTAAACCAGATGAAGTCAGATCCAACCAGATGAAGACCAAATATACAAGCGTCTACTAGATATGGTTCTAAAAGCACTCTCTAAAAGTTCATAATGGAAGCTGAAGAAAGTGCTTGGGTAAGTTAGTAGTTACTCAGAATGAGGTAAGAGTCTACCAAGGTGTTGGCTGTGGCTTTGGCCAGGAGGTGGCCTATGGCTTCTGCAAAGACCTCCTGCTGGGTAGGGGGCTTCAATACAACCATTAGAGTTCCCGTTGCCTTGTGAGGAGAGGAAGCAGAATGGTTGGCCCAGAAGCAATGGTGTCTGGGTAGGGAGTGGAGACATGCACAGTAGAGTACATTACACAATCATGAAAGCCTACTTCAGGGAACAAACAAACAAAACAACAATACACACACTAGATCAATGGTTCTAAACCTGTGTGTCGCAACCTCTTTTGGGCCGGAGTGGGGGGGGGAGCGAGCGATCCTTTCACAGGGGTCGCAGAAGACTATCAGAAAACACAGATATTTACATTGATTGAGAACCAGTGCACTAGACCCTTTCTCCTGATGGAAGGTAGATATCCAAGCAGAACTGGAGAGAGAAAAGAGAGGAAGGAGCCAGGGAGGGGCACACAGTGGGGAACCCAGAGAGTTGGCCTTGGCCACCATATATCTCCATTCAGATGCCCAACTATTTCCTTAGTTTCCCTACCACAAACTAGCTTTAGTAACACTTGGCATTCAACCACCTGGAAGAGCCAATCACATCCTTCATCCCTATGCCCGGGAGCTGGGAAGAGGACCACATGCTTCATCCCTATGCCCAGGAGCTGGGAAGAGGACCAAAAGCTAGATTGAGGCAGGGCAACCATCCTGAACCTGGAGGAGACACAGAGGGTATTTTCCGCAGACCCTTTTCCTATTACCCAGACTGGACCTTGCCTGCCTGATCATTCCAGGCCTGTATCCCCGATCCAAGTGGGACTTGATGGTCCATTGTCCTGTCCAGCAGGACATTAAACAGGGGTCCAGGGAGATCACCTAAAAGAGAGCGTGGGGTAGCAGGCAAAGATGCAAAGAACAACGACCTGTCTACAGGCTGATCAGTTCGCAAATTTTACTTTTTCACACACGGGTTATATACACAAAAAGGCAGGATGTGGGGAAGGGGATGACACAGGAGCGTAGGTGTTCAGGGGGAGTTCAGATATCTTCCAGAACAGTGGGTCAGCTGGGTGAAGGTTCAGTGGACAGGCTACTATGACTCCGTTTATGATTCACTTGTCCCAATCTAAGTTGGTACATCTACCCAAGGTCACCTATCTGCAAGGTCTCTGTCTAGAGCCTGGTAACTACCTGTTTGTTTACAATAGCTTCTAGCCATCTGTTCTAGTGTTTTTCCACAGAGACCCAAGACTTTGTGCTAGCAGGCGTGCATGTTAGGCCAACCGATGTCTTCAGGCCTATGGCTGATTCCAGGCCTTTAGTGTATAGACAGAGATGCCCTTGACAGTCCATGTCTTGACACATCCTTGTGGCTCTTTACCCAAAGTCCCCTTGTCGCAGATGCTTAATGTGGTCACTGGGGACCCAGGCAGGAGGGACTATGGGTCTACTGGGCCTAGTCATTTCAGATCCTTGTTGGAGCTCAGCTCCCAAAGAGTTGGAATGAATTCCACAATCTGAGACACAGTGAGGGATTTCCCCATAGCCACAATAAGTCCGTGCTTACTGCCACTCCAAGTGCTGACTGTTCTCAAGCCAGGACTCTTGGCCATTTCTGCCCAAACCTGTGTCCCCTTGAATCTCTTATCTCTTGTTTTATCTATATGACTCTCCTAACTCTCTCTTAGAAGATTCATCTACACAAGTGACCAGTCAGCATTGAGTAGCTTTTCACAAGCCTGGATGTGCCCTGCCTCTTACACAGTGAGTCTTTAATCATCTCTTCTGCATACTTAGGACAGCCTGAGGTGCCCATAATAGAGGCTTCAGAGACTTAGTAGATGACTGAGTCCAACTTTCCACTCTCTGTTCTGTTGAGATTCTATCAGCTGTCCTCTTGAAGTAGCTCCAGCATCTGGAGGCTCTTACTGTATCCACATACTCCTCTCCTGTTCCTTGCCCCCAACCTCCACAACCCCCCCCCCCATGCATAGGCCCCAGGACAAAAATCTCTGCTCTTATGCCTGGTGTTACCCAAAAGAGCTCAAAGTTCTCCCAGATAGTGGGAACCAGATACATGGGTTTCCCCTAAGAAGATAGGGTTTTTAACTCCTAGAAAGACTGGCAGAGAACCCATGTAGTTGTGCATAGGCCACACTGCCCGTCTAAGTGTGTGATACGGGGACCTCAGGGGGTCCTCTATCCATGTTCCCTTCTCTCTCTGACTTACATGGAGAAGTCAGGGTTAGTGAGAAGGTTGGCACCTCACTTGTCAGAAGGCTTTACCAACCTCACTAGAGTTGAGGGCATCTGGTTCTTCCTATAGGAGCATGTGACTACTACTCCCTCCTATTCATAAGAGGTAGCCTCAAAGAGAATGCAGCTCGTAAGGGTTTCTGAGGGACTGTGTGTTGTGGTTAATACCATTTGAGGGGTTTCTACCCAACCTTAGATCATTCCGTTCCCAAATAAAAGTCACAAAGCCATAAAGCATTAGAGCTGGGCAGGTATCAGCCCTCTATGCTGGTCTGTCTGCTTTCCTATCAATAACCTCGAGTTATCACTTGCCATATTCCACTTGGGCTACTCCTACTCCAACAGGCCAGCCCTCATGGCCATGTGCTCATGATCTATCTACCCCATGGTTGACTTCTTCGTCCTCCCTCTCTTCCTCATGGTCCCTTCCTGAGACCCTCAAACCCAAGAAGTTTTGCTCTGCCCCCTTCTGCCCATCCCAAGTTGTAGGCAACTTTATTAACCAATAATGGATAACATGGGGGGAGGGGGGAGGTTTACACAACAAAAGCTGGGCTCAGATCCCTGGGATCTGCCAGTGCTGGAGACACAAGGTCTGAGCCATCTACCTCGGTTATCTGATCCCATGATTTGACCCTCCATATCCAACAATAATGAGGGAATTAGAGACTCTGTCTCCCCCTTCAGCTTTTCTCAAGCAGAAGCGCTGTTCTCTGGGCTGCCCGATCCCTGAGGTGGTTCCCGATTTCAGAGACAATGCATAGTTTGCAACTTCATGTTTGGAAGAATTATATAGAAATACAAAATACAAGGATGCAACAGAGAGAGCTGCAGACACACCACAGCAGACAGTACAAGGCCAGCAAGTGCAGGCAAATCAAAACCAAAGCACAAGCCTGCTCATGGGCTGGGATGAACAAGCTTGGCATCAAGAAGTCACGGGGAAGAGCTGACTGTAACTACTGTGGATCCCTGGGGGTGATGTCAAGTAATGACATCATTTTGAAAGTGCCAAGGGACTTTTCTCATTTCAGTTTTATTTGACCTAGAGACTTCAGATGCCGAGCACTTAGTGGCTGTCAAACATCAACTTGCAGGGCCAAGTGTATAGTGTTCCTTTAATCCCAGCTCTTGAGAGACAGAGGCAAGAGAATCTTGTGAGTTCAAGGTCAGCCTGGTCCACATATAGAGATCCAGGCCAGATAGAGTTATATGGTGTGGTGGTTTGAATGAGCGTGACATCCATAAGCTCATATGTCTGAATACTTGGTCCTCAGTTGGTGGAACTGTTTGGGAAGAATTAGGGGGTGTGGCCTTGAAGGCGAGCTTTTAGGCATTAAAGTCTCTTGCTGCCCCTCCCCATGCCCAGTGTTCTCTCTCTGCCTCCTGCATGGAATTTTGAGCTGTGAGCACTTAGCTGGTCCTGCAGCCATACCTTCCCTCCACCATCATGGACTCTAATCCTGCAAAACTGTAAGCTCAGTTAGACACTTTTATAGGTTGCCTCGGTCACGATGTCTTACCACGGCAACAGAAAAGTAACTAAGACACATAATAAGACCCTGTCTCCCCAGACAATGTAAAACCCAAAAAGTCAACCTGAGTTACATTGTCTCATGCCAGGGAAGATTAAAGACGTGGACACTCACGGGCCCAAGAAAGATGGAAGAAAACTTTATTAGGAGAAATCAAGGGAACATGGGAGAAACTCTTGAGGGTGGAAGGAAGCAGATGTTGCATTTCTTTTATCTAGAAGTTTTTCTAGGACTTGAATCCAACACTGGACATGGGTTGGTCAGTTAGTGGGCCCTGCAACTTTGCGCACGTTTTTCGGGTCCAATCAGGGGAATAATCACAAGCTGTTCACACATTGGTCATCCACTTCCAGGGGTGGTCGTGTTTTGAAGCCCCAGTATTTGAATTGCTCTGCTAACTGTTGGCTAGGTGTTAGCCTGGGCCAGTGCCAATCTTGTGGGTATCTTTCTGGCTGTTAATCACACTGTACTGTTTCTTCTCCCTGGTATGGAGTCAGTTTGAAGATTTTTTTCTATCACAGCTACCAAGATATAGTTGCGACTTTTCCTTGTTATCTTATACTCACGACTTCCATAGAACAATCTAAGGGTCTCTTCCATGGCATAGATGTGAGGGAAGGTTAGAGGGCCATAGGTAGACAGGGAAAGTGACAGTGCCCCACCCCTTGCTAAAATGGCAGCTTCATGGTCCCTGAGAACTTTGCAAGAAGAGATGTCGAGAACACATGTATCTAAACAGGACCCACAGGGTAAAGGGGAAAACCTAGTGACCTTATATAATGCCCATCTCAGAGTCTGTTTAGCGGACTTTCAGTTTCCTCCATCCCAAAGGGAACTATTTCCTTGCTTCAGTAAAGGAGTTACCTTGGCTTTCTCTGCATCGTGGTTTGTTTTTCCCAAACATTCTTTATTCGTTCTATAGAACAAGCATGGTGAGCCCTCAGACGCCCTGTAGCACCTATACTGCAGGTGAATGTTTTCTTGAAGCCCTTCCGATGTCGTCTGCTATGATTAACCACACCGCAGCAAGCATGTGTGAAGATGTTACAGAACGAATACGCTTTCCAAGTAAGACATCACTCCATTCGTGTAAAGATTAATGAGGGAGAAACTCCTTAAATGACAGCACACGGTGACAGGTTCTGACTAATGCACAAGAGGACCCAGCCTTGAACAGAAACATTTTACCAGTTTGTATAGGCCTTACGCTTACATATTCTACACACAATGTCATCCTTAAATCTCTTTCAGGTCCCCGCCCCAGGTTACACTTTGAACAATTTAAACAGAGACAGGAGACTGCAAGTCTGACCACTTGGGCAGATGGGAGGTTTACACAGCAAAGACGTTGCCAGAACTATTTCTAACGTACACCAGTGCTTAAGAGAGATGTTTGTTTTGGAATAGTCGTCATCCCGGGTCATCTCGCCCACCTGGCAGAAAGATGCTTTTCCTGAAAACAATGACAATTTCCGTGCTGTGCCGCTTGTTGGGGGTGTTCTTTGCTATGGGGATGGGCCCGATGGCTGGCTCTAAGTCAGAGTTACCTCCTCTTCTTACAGGAATGGAGTCTAACTGGAGGTCAGCCTTGGGAATAAACACTAGCAGTTTCCTCAGCAACCTCAAAGTTCAAGCAGAACAGAAAATGGTCTTTCTCACTGTATCTAACAAGCCTGGTCAGCACCCTACAGATCTCCCCAAGCTTCCTGTTATAATAGAGGCAGTCCTCCTTTAGCTAAAATCTGCTTTGGGTTATTTAATTTTCTTAAGCAAGTTTATTAGTAAATCCTTTTAACTTTACCACTGCAAGTTTCTCCTGCATCAAAAAGACAACAGTGATCAATATGTGTTCCCCCAGGGAGTCCCCACGGAAGTCAGCCAGCCAACCTGTCTGTTCACACTGGCCTTGACTCTTAGAACCCCCCTCTGTCCTCCCAGAAGGTTGGTTTGACTTACTCTTGTGTTTCATCCTGACCTGATTTCACAGGTTTAGCCCTAATACTCCTTTACCCAGAATCTGCTTCCGCTCTAACATGTTAGAGCAATCTGTAATTCCCACCAATAGCTCCTCTCCCATACCGTGAGCTAGCTCCTGTCTCCGTGTGGTACACGTTTTGAAAAATGGCTTCTTAAAGTGTTCGGTAGCAGCTTGTTTCCCTGCTAAAATCCAGCAGTTTGCTCTCAGGTTTGTTTGTTTTCAAAAAATTAAAAATGTTGGTCTAAGCCAAGTCCTGCTCAGAAAAGCCAGCAGCAGCTTCAACTATAAAAGCCCAGACTTAGAGGCAAGCCCATGTGCCTTCTGTATGTTCAAGATGGGCCACCATGCCAGGGACATGCCACTAAGCAACAAGAGGAGCCTGATCCTTCGCCCGTGACAGCAGACAGCTGGAGATCCTAATGTCACATGGCAGACGCCAGAAAGGGGAGTGCACACTGCCCCCTCTAAGACCCAGCTCTCCGAGCAGGCTGGTCTGACCTCGAGCAAAGAGAACATGCCTCACTGTCTGGCATGTTGGAGGGTCCCTGGGGAGGGAACAGTTTCTTCCAGGGGGACATAAGCATTCCTGCCTTGTTAAGATTCATCTGATTACATACCTTAAATAGACTCATGATTTCATTACGTGCAAGCTTTGTCTCGATAGGGTTGGTTTGAATAAAATGGCAGGAGTTATGAGCTTCTATTGCTCAAGACAAAGACTGGAATAAGAAGCGCCAAAGAAGAAAAGAATGGCAGGCTGTAGCCTTTCCTCCCAGTGAAGGAACCATGGTGATGCCGATGTGACCCTGAGGGACATGGTAGAAGCTACTGAGCACAGACACCAGAGGTCAGGAAACAGCACACTCTGACAGCCAACAGAGGCCCCTAAGTAAGCTTGGGCAGAGGGGTGTAATACCAACTGCAGAGGCCCTGGCTCTCCCCAGGTCCAGCCCTGGAGATAGACACGAGGGTTTTGCTCTTGCAGAACGTGCAGAGCAGACATGAGAGCTAGCCATAAGCTGAATCACAACAAAATAACATCAAGTAGCTTGATCCAGATCCCCCCAGCCACCCACCCAAAGCAAAGCCATGACACATATAAAACTATCACATACGATATAACACAAATCCTAAAAGGGGCGGGGCTAGTTGAGGAGGAGCAAGAGGTAGGCGGGGATGGCAGCAGCTCAGGACAAAACACCGGAAAACACGTCTGAAAGGCAGCAGCTCACTTCATACAGGAAATCTCCTCAGACTTACTCAGTAAAACTATAACCACCCCTCACACCTCTAGTTCCACTCGGCCGCCCTTCAGAAGCTTCAAAATAAGGAGATGTCATCTCCACCCCACACAGAGGAGATTCAGCCACAGAATAAACGGCAAGGCTGACATCCTCTGGGCACAGTGTGGTGTTCTCATCAAGGCTGGGGATGAGACCAGGTGACCATATGTCTATAACACCCTCAGAGAGGCATGCTGAGGTGGTTATGCATGTGGGGACGAGAGAGGAAGAAGCAGACTGTCTCCAGAGCAAACCGTGATTCTTATAAACACAAGGCAAATAACTAAGGGGAACTATAAGGGCAGAAAACAGAAAACTGATGGGAATCCACAGTCCTCGAAGAGACGACAGACAAACATGAAGGTAACTGGAGTCTCCAGACATGTTTACTCTAAGACCCATACAAAAAAATAAGCAAGAAGAGCCAGGAGAACCCTGGAAACAATTAAGCAATGGCAGGGGTGTGGGGCTGTTCCCAGCAGATGCTAAAAATACTCTAAACTACCCACAGCTAACAGTGTGACACTGGTGTGTAAGTAAGTCAGAGGCAGAAAGAGCCAGATCAGCCACAAAGCCGCCGCAAGAATATGGTTTATGTAGGAGCAGGCAGTGCTTCCAGCCAGGGCCACACGAGCTTCTCCATGGTCCTTGTGAGTCACATAAGACACTGTAGGACAAATTCCAAGTGGATCAGAGACCAGAAATAAACTATGGGCCATACAAGCATGGAACGGCTTGAGAATTGCTTCGTAACCTGGGCACAGGAAAACCCTTCCTGATATTGTGTAAGATTCTATATGAATAGAGGAAATGTCAGGGGAGTTAGGGACCCTTGCAAGCTGTCACACTGACTAATTCATTTGATAAGGAGAGTCTTCAGAAACACTGAGGACAAAAACAAAGATGGAGAAGGGCAAGCCATGAACGGGCCTCCCAGGAAAATGGCTGCCGGGACCCTTGGCACACAAGCAAATGCAGTACCCTTGCTTGGATTTGGGTAGATGCAAACTCATCCTTACCCTTCAGGTTGATGAAGCCATAGTAGTTTATATTGCTGTAAGGATTTCGGGAACCCTGTCTAGATATCACTGGCTGCCGAGAAGTGACAAGTCCCCAGTAAGGGGTACCATTTGCCCTCACAAACTCAGTCTGTTCCTCTTGTGGAAACATAAACAAAATGTCCTGTCTTTTCTATGAGAAAGGTTAAATAAGACAAAACACCACTTAAAAATCTGTAAAGAAGCTGCCTTGAAGAACTACAAACTCGTCGGGCGGTGGTGGCACACGCCTTTAATCCCAGCACTTGGGAGGCAGAGGCAGGCGGATTTCTGAGTTCGAGGCTAGCCTGGTCTACAGAGTGAGTTCCAGGACAGCCAGGGCTATACAGAGAAACCCTGTCTCGAAAAACAAAAACAAAAACAAAAACAAAAACAAAAACAAAAACAAAAACAAAAATAAAATAAAAAAGAACTACAAACTCCTCTGGGGCTTCCATTTCCTGAAATCAGGATATAGGCTTAAAATTGCAACTGGGCACTCAAAGCTGTATTCTGCTTATCGAGTATGGCGTTTTAAATTAGTGTTAGTATAAGAATATCAGGCCGGATGAGGCACAGTGTAGGAGGAGCTAAGGTGGGAGGAGTAAGGAGAGGAAGAGGAAAAGGAAGAGGAGGAGCTAGGAGAGAGAGAGATGAGAGAGGGGGAGAGAGCAGAGGTCTAGGAGTGATGGAGAGCCATGCAGGTATGGAGAGCAGTCATGGGTAACAGCTTGTATTTACGTTAGCTAATTGGGAAACAACTCTATTTGTATGGGCATATTGTTATTGAGCATTACTAAACATATAAAGCCTTTGATTAATCTTGAAGCATTAGAGTTTCATTTTCTTACTGGGCCCACATGGATGGCAGGATGGTCTGGGCAATGTCCATGGAAGATTGACAGAGCCATCTCCCATGCTGGTGTCTCACGGGTGGCAGGGCTGGTGTTTCTGGCTGGCCGTTTCTAGCTGTGGTGTGCACGTGGCCTCTGGCCACTAAACATGGCAGCTGAGCTAGGCAGAGCTTCCACAGCTTAGCCAGTCAGCTTTACTTGTGGCCGTTTTAAAATATTTACATCAACAAATTGGTGCACCAAGTTTGGCCACGAATTCACTAGAAATTTAAGTCTATTCACCTGAGAGTAAAAGTTGTATTAAAAAAAAAAAGAAAGAAAGAAAGAAAGAAAGAAAGTGAGTGAGTGATTGGCACTAATAGGAGTCATGTGACTCCAGTGCCAGAAAGCCAAATAAGTCTCTATTGCAAAACAGTTATTGATTTAAGTATAAAGTTAAAATATAGTGATTTTTTGCTGTTAAGAAATATTTATAAACAGATTTGTCCAAATCACGTGGAGATTATCACCCATGGTTTGGAACTTAGAGAAAATTGTCACTGACTCTAGAGTAGAGAGTACAGTGTCTAAGTGAAAGCTGCTCTGGAATACAGAGCCAAACAGATAGATGGTTCAAATAAAAAAAACTGTTCTAGACAGAGGACCGAACAGAAAGATAGTGTAAATCAGATATAGTCAGATGATATAAAGGTATATTGCCTCACAGGAAACTCAGATTCTGTCTAACTTGGGCCCCACAGGAATTCTGGGTTCATTTCCTGCTTGGCAACTTAGGGAAAGCCTAAGAGTAAGCACATACTGTTCTTTAGTTAAGATAGAGGGAATTGTCACTGGCTCTAGAGTAGAGAGTACAATGTACAAATGAAGGCTGCTCTGGAATACAGAGCCAAACAGATAGATGGTCCAAATAAAATCTGTTCTAGACAGAGGACCAAACAAAAAGTGTAAATCAGGTATATTCAGATGAAATAAAATTATATTGCCTCACAGGAGACTCGGGTTCTGTCTAACGTGGGCCCCACAAAAATTCTGGGTTCATTTCCTGCTTGACAAACTAGAGAATGAAAACGAGTGTGATTTTTCAATTTTGTAGTTATAATTTTCCTCTGAGAAAGAGGTCAAGATAAAGGTTTTTCTGGTTACCAGCTCAAAGATATTCTGTTTTGAAAAAAAAGGTTTTGACTGTGTTTTTACAAAAGAGATGATTAAGGTATTTCTACCTCCCAAAATTATATAGATTAGACATGACAGAGGCAGGCTGCCAAAATACTAGATTCTAGAATTCAAACAAAAAATTATCTTGATACTAAAATTTGTTTTGAAAATTGTATATTACAAAATACAGAGTCTTGGTGTATCTACTCATCAAACAAGCTGAACAGACCTGCTCGAACCTCCGATGTCCTAAAATTTCAGCTGGATACAGTAAAGACACAGACATCAGAGGCTTATCAATTTACCCTTTCACCCGCCCCTCTTCTAATATTTCTATGCCCAAATTCAGCTTGAAGAAGTTAATAAAGAGTTGGTGTCCCTATTCCCTGGACTTGGGGTCTGAGGTGGTTAATATTGGGCTGTCTTTCTAGGGAAAAGTAGTGATTTTGTTGGAACAGGGAGAAATAGCTAAATTTTATTACATAACCATAACTTATTAATAAAAATCTATATAATTGTTATTAAACTGAAGTTATAATTTCTTAAATGGTACAAAATTTACTTTAATTTCAAATTTAAGGTTTTCATTTGTACAAATTTTTATTGATATAAAAGTGAGATTAATATTGTTACTCTCATAGGCATTGTGTCTATATAACACATTTAGGAATACAAGGCTTAGACCCAGTCCTTCTTTAACTTTTTTTAACTGATTTGAGATGGTTAGTTTGTGAGTCAAGGGCCTATAACAAATTCATGGCTCTGAGTTTATTGTTAGGGTGTTTTCTATATTTTAATTAGAAATAGCTGAGAGGAGTTAATGAACAACAGTCCAGATTGCCTTATATAGATACTTGGTTTTCAAAAGGTCAGAAGTCCACAAAATTGATGTTACAAACATTTCTATATTAATGTTCATTTTGATTAGAGACCTGTCCTCTCCTGACAGCTTCCCTGTCTTAGATTCTATGTTTTGAAGTATAGGGACTGTCCAGGTGTTCAGCGGTCTCTATAAATTGGCCAAGTTTTAGAAGCTATGCTTTGTGCTTAACATGATTTCAGTTAATTCAGTCATTCTGGATTTCTGATGGGGTTAAAGACTTACAATCTCATAGCTAATCCTGACTTTTTACTTTGAGGAAAAAGATTTAAGAAGATGGTTTTCAGCTGACATTAATTCTGAAGTCAAGACATAAGCCAAGTTTAGAACTATGTCTTTTAGTTAAGAGAGATGACAGGGGTTCTGGTTAGTCAACAAAATGATGGACTGGGTATTAGGTCTATCTTGCACCTTACTGATACAAATTGATATAGTTATACTCTAATTATATTTTGAGAGAAAGGGTTTTTTTTTTTTTATTTTAATAGGAAGGGTGATATGTAGGCGGAGCTAAGGTGGGAGGAGTAAGGAGAGGAAGAAGAGTAAGGAGAGGAAGAGGAAGAGCTAGGAGAAAGAGAGAGAGAGAGAGAAAGAGAGAGAGAGAGCGAGCAGAGATGTAGGAACGACGGACAGGCATGCAGGTATGGAGAGCAGTTGTGGGTAACAACTTATATTTAGGTTAGCTAATTGGGAAACACCTCTAATTGTATGGGCATATTGTTATTGAGCATTACCAAATATATAAAGCCTTTGATTAATCTTTAAGCATTAGAGTCTCATTTTCTTACTGGGCCCACATGGATGGCAGGATGGTCTGGGCAATGCCCAGCCTTGTGAAGACAGCATGGAAGATTGGCAGAGCCACACTGGTGTCTCACAGGTGGCAGGACTGGTGTTTTTGGCTAGCCATTTCTAGCTATGGCTCTCACATGGCCTCTGGCCACTAAACATGGCAGCTGAGCTAGGCAGAGCCGCCACAGCTTAGACAGTCAGCTTGACCGGCGGCTGCTTTTTAAAATAATTACCTCAACATCACAGGACTCCTCTGTGGGAGTAAAATCATAGCAGGGCCCCCAATGGGTGTGCCTGCTTCCTTGTCTGTCTACACAAGCTATATGTCCTTTTGTAGAGGGGAAACCTTTCTGACTTGACAAGCTAGTTTGACTTGTATGGTAATTTTTGTATGACCCCAGATCCATTTCTCTCTTGTTTTTAATTGAAAATGATTTTTTCCATATAATATATTCTGATCACAGTTTCTTCTCTCTCAGCTCCTCCTAGGTCCTCCCCACCTCCCTCCCGCCTGTCCAACCCTGTCACTTCTTTCTCTCTTCTTTTAGGAAACAAACAGGGCAATAAAGCAAACAAATCAAACAAAACAGAAGAAATGGAGAAAAACAAAACAAAAATAAAACAGCATGAGAAACACACACACACATATACACACATACACACATGCACACACATATACACCAACACACAAACACAGGCACATGCACACACAGACACAGGCACATGCATACACAGACACAGGCACATGCATACACATATGCACAAACACATACACACACACATGGAAACACATGCATGCACACATGCATATACTCACATGGACACACTTGCACACACAGAAACACATACATGCAGAAACACACACAAAGAAATACACACAGACACACAGAAACATATACAAAAACACATATGCACATAGGCACACACACATGCACACACATATACACAAACACACATGCACACATGCAAGTGCACACATGGAAACACACATGCACAAAAACACACTCATGCACACACACACACATACAAGCATACTTGTGCACACCTGCACACACACACACACACATGAGCATACTCGTGCATACCTGCACACACACACACACACATACACACGCACACACGAGCATACTCATGCATACCTGCACACACACACACACACACATATAGAAACACACACAAAATCCACAAAAACACAAAATTGGAAAATAGTCAATAGTTAATCAAAAGACAAGGTTACACACACACACACACACACACATACACACACACACCAAATAAAGCATTATAAAACAAAAGTGTCCAAAAATACCACTGAGTTCATCTTGTGTCAAAAGGCCCTTGCTTAGAGTTTCAGTTGCTGGTGATAAAACGCCCTAAATACAAGCAACTTGGTGAGGAGAGGATGGATTTTGCTTACACTTCCATATCACAGCCTTTCATAAATGGAAATCAAACACAGCAGGAAGCTGGACACAGGAGCTGATGCAGGAACCATGGGTGAGTGCTGCTTACTGGCTTGCTCCGTATAGCTTTCTCAGCCTGTCTTCTCATAGTACCCCAGTACCACCAGCCTAGGGATAGCACTGCCCACAGTGAGCATGGCCCTGCAGCATCAATAACCAACTGAGAAAATGCAGGCAGATCTGATAGGGACATTTTCTCAATTAAGGTTCCCTCTTCTAACCTGACTCTCGCTTGTGTCAAGTTAACATAAAACCAGCCGGCACAATTGGCCCCTAATCAACTTGACACACAGACACGCTATTCAGCTACAACCCTTTCCTTCTTGCTTATTCCACATTAATATTAATACCACAGTATAGAACATTTTAACTTTTAAAACGTACGCCATCTTTACAAATTCAAACGCTTTAAGATTTAATCTCTTTACAATATCCAAAGTCTTTTTTAAAGTATCTAAAGTCTCTCTAAAACTCCTAAATCTTTCAACTGTGGCCTTCTGTTTAAAAAAAAGGAGAGAAAGAGAGAGAGAGGTTATAAATACTTTCTTACTCTAATAGGAAAGAGTCAGGGCATAGTCACGGTCTGAACCAAGCAAAACCAAGCTCCAACAGCAATAAATAACTCAGCGTCCAATGTCTGAGATTCACACACAATCTTCTGGGCTCCAAAGGCTTGGTCAGCTGTACTTTTCTGGCTCTCCCATTAACAGCACAGACAGCTTGTTCCATAGACTCAGGCTGGCTCCATGCCTCACGTGACGCTGTCCTTGGCAGTAATCTCCAAAAAGCTCAGGTCCCCTGCGACAACTGCATGACATTCTCAGATCTTCTCCCTGATCCTCTTAGTCACGGGCCATCAACTACAATGTAAGGCTACACTTTCAACCAATAGCCTCTTCTGGCCTCTCCTCTGGGACTTTACCCTGCCACTCGGTACCCAAGCCTCAGCTATTCTCCATGACAGCTTCATGCCTTCCAAACCAGTACCATCTGGGTGACTTAGATTACCAAGTTCAGTTGCCAGCATGGATGCCCACGCTAAGCAAACACTTCCAGATTTGCTGTCCCCACAGATGTTGGAATCTTCTTTACCATCACTGCTTTTTTTTTTTTTTTTTTTTAGCTCCAGCCAACCAGCATCAGTTGTCTTGGTAGAGCAAAGGTTTCACTCCCGCAAATGTTTAACTCAAAACAACACCGGAATACAGGCTCCGATACATCCTTTGCTCCCCTCTGCACATTCACAAGCCAGGCCTCTGTGACTTGCACTGTTGTCAGCTTCCTCAGTCTCCAAGTTCCCAACACCAGGGTCTCAATGCTCACTGACCTTTCCAAACCAAAGCACCAAAGTCCTTCCACAATCCTTCCAACAAAAACACGGCCAAGTCTGCCAAAGCCAAAACCTGACTCGTGGTACCAATATTTGTCTTCATTAGGCTTTTCTATTGCTGGTGTTAAAACATAGGGACCTAAGCATCCTAGGGTAGAAATGATTGATTCCAGTTTATAGTTCTACATCACAGGCCACCGTCAAAGAAAACCAGGACAGGAACTCAAGCAGTACAGGAACCTACAGGTAGAAATGGAAGCAGAAACCACAGAGGGATGCTGCTTACAGGATTGTTCCTTATGGCTTGCTCAACGTGCCATCTCATAGCACCCAGAATCACCAGTGCAGGCATGGCTTGTCCCTACCACATAAGTTATCAATCAAGAGGATGTACCACAGGCTTGCCCACAGGCCAGTCTGGTGGGGGTATTTTCTCAATTGACATTCCCTCTTCCAAAACGACTCCAGCTTGTATTAAGTTGACACAAAAATAGCCACCACAGTATCACAAAAAGAACTTCAAAGGAAGGGTTCACAAACCCTTACTCTATTAAGAAGCTATTGATAGTTGAAGGTCCTTCTGAGGACCAGAGAGTCAGTTTTCTTTAAGTTTATGGCCCCAGTAGGTCAACTATGCTCTGATGGATAGCCCCACTGCCCCTGAGCAGCCCAAACTGTTTTGTTTGTTTGTTTGTTTGTTGTTTATTGTTTTTTTTAAAAGGACAAGTTAGGAGTGGCTGAAAGTAGGTCAAAAAAGAGTTAGGTGGAGCATTGGGTATACGATCAAAATACACTGTATACACAAAAAAAAATTTCAAAGAATTAATAAAAAATATTGTTGTTCTTTTTTAAAAGCTTCCCAGAAACTGATAAGTTCCTTCTGAGACAAGGAGTGGGCAGGAGACCCTTTTAATCCTGATCTTTTGGGTCAGGTCAAATTTTATGTATTTGAACATTTAAATGAATTTTACAGGAGGAGATACTCCGGCTGTAAGAACAAGTTGAAATGCGTAAATTGAAATCTGTGGTTCACATAAATTACACAAGTCCCAAATCTCAGGATCCTCACCACCAAGGGCAACGGAAACAGCTGTCTGGAGGAAGCTCAATGCCTTCATAAAACTTAGAGGAAAAAACCATCTCTATAAAAAAAACAGATGCACAGAAGTTGAGATTCAGCTTCAATACTAAAGAGGGTTCTGGAGCTAAATTAAGGAGGGTTGGGTGTTTTGGATGTGATGCTGGTCCAGGGTGACCCTGGATGTTATGGACATGAACACCAGGCACTAACTGTGAAGTGCTGGGATATCTCTGATTCACTGAAATACAGTACCACAAAAATCACAAAGGTGCGGCCCAATGGCAGCAGGTGGGCACCGTTCGCTTGTCTTTGTAGTTTCAAAGATTCATGAATGAAAATGAAGTCAATAATGAGAAGAAGAGGAAGAAGAAGGAGAAGGAGAAGGAGAAGGAGAAGGAGAAGGAGAAGGAGAAGGAGAAGAAGAAGAAGAAGAAGAAGAAGAAGAAGAAGAAGAAGAAGAAGAAGAAGAAGAAAGAGGAAGAGGAAGAGGAAGAAGAGGAAGAGGAAGAGGAAGAAGAGGAAGAAGAGGAAGAAGAAGAGGAAAAGGAAGAGGAAGAAGAAGAAGAGGAGGAAGAAAAGGAGAAGGAAGAGGAGGAAGAGGAGGAAGGGGAGAAGGAGGAGGAGGAAGAGGAGGAAGAGGGAGAAGAGGAAGAGGAAGAAGAGGAGGAGGAAGAGGAAGAGGAAGAGGAAGAAGAAGAGGAAGAAGAGGAAGAAGAGGAAGAAGAAGAGGAAAAGGAAGAGGAAGAAGAAGAGGAAGAGGAAGAGGAGGAGGAAGAGGAGGAGGACAAGGAGGAGGAGGAGGAAGGGGAAGAGGAAGAAGAGGAGGAGGAGGAGGAAGAAGAAGAAGAAGAAGAAGAGGAAGAAGAAGAAGAAGAGGAAGAAGAAGAGGAAGAAGA